>JANRGW010006534.1:5672-27259 GCA_024733675.1 Psilopsiagon aymara
CTTTCTTTCTTTCTTTCTTTCTTTCTTTCTTTCTTTCTTTCTTTCTTTCTTTCTTTCTTTTCTTTCTTTCTTTCTTTTCATTTCTTTCTTTTTCTTCTTTCTTTGTTTTTCTTTCTTTCTTCCTTTCTTCCTTTCTCTATCTATCTATCTATCTGTCTATCTATCTATCTATCTATCTATCTATCTATCTATCTATCTATCTACCTATCTATCTAATCCATCTATCTATCTATCTATCTATCTATCTATCTATCTATCTATCTATCTATCTATCTGTCTGTCTATCTATCTATCTAATCTATCTATCTATCTTTCTATCTATCTATCTATCTATCTATCTATCTATCTATCTATCTATCTATCTATCTATTCATCTATCTCAGCATGTTTTTATTCACTGTGAAGTTCCTATATCACCTCATCCATACCAGAGGGGAGGAATGCAATGAGGTCATGGCTTCTGGGAAGTTTGGCTGGAGTTTAGTTTCACAAGTTTTGCAGGAAGGACACAGTCTGGTAGCACGTGCAAGAGCAGGGTACTTAGCAGCAAGAACATTAAACTTCATTACTAATCATATAGGGAACAGATGAAGGAATATTTTTAACCTACCATGATGGGGTTGCTAATCATAGAATCATATAATGGTTAGGGTTGGAAGGAACCTTAAAGACATTTAATGACAGACAAGATACTCTAAACATTCCATTTTTAAATTAATTTTTAGAGCTGCACATTCACTGCATTTGCTGAAGGCGTAGAAGCAAATGTTGGTGTTGCCAGCGCAGGTATAGGAAAGGACTGGGCAACCTGAAGACATTTGATTAATCTATGAACAAGATTCACTGTGCCTAAAGGTAGTCTGTAGAACTTGGGCTAGTCTAATACACCAGCAGCTGAGAGTGAGAGAACCAGGAACCCATATAGCCCCTGTTCATGCACTCTTGGAAGAGCTGTGAAGCAAACATCTAGGGCTGCAGAGGAAGTCACAGCCAGTGCTCCTTGGGAAGCACTGACTTCATATGTTTCTAATCTGTTGGGGCACTCAGAATCACAGTAACTCTTTCTACACAGGATAAACTGAATTCAACCTCAGTGAGAAAGCTAGATGTCATCTGTCAGGCTGACAGGACTTTGACTGCTTTAGAGCAGGAGCAAAACATATGCTCAGACCTGCAAATCTTTACAAAGGTAAAGGCTGCTTTGCTGTAAACCTGAGGGATTGCATGGGGTATTGTTTAAGCACTATTGCACAGTTCTCTTCATTTGTGTCTACTTGTATCAGAACTTTGCCTGACCCCTTTCATCATCGCTGAGTCTGGGCTCTGCAAGGGGTATTGAAAAGATCATATTCCAGTAGCCATCAGAATCATTCCCACATCTCCTCTTCCTCTGTGCTCTCTGCAGGAGCCACTGTCCACTTCCTGCCAGCCTTTGCTAAGCCACTTCTTGCTACTTTGCTCCCTGCTGTCCGTGCCCCAGCGTGTGCCACTGCAGACTGAGATGATGTGAATGGGACTTCTTGAAGGTCCATTCACTGCAGACCTCATGTTAAAAATGCTTCTTTATGTGTGCTTCAAACTGTGGCCACAAAAACCTCTTCAAAATCAAGCATATAATGATGTCCTAATATTATTTCACTGTTTACATGACAATCGGACTGCTGCTGATGGCATCAGAGAATTCTGGAAACCCCCAGGTCATTTTCTTGAAGAAATCAATGGAAGATGCTACAAGGAGAATAAATGAATATGCCTTTGACACCTTAGATGCTGTTTCTCAAATGACAGGCTTTAGAAGCAGAAATGCCAGACACACACACACACACACACACACCCCCTTTAACAGCTGAAAGGAAATATACAGCAGATCATGGAGAAACATGAACACCAATTGCAGCAGGGACTAAAGGCTCTGGTAATTAAATATAGCCTTAGGTGCATAGTTTTATTGCAAGTGAATAGGAGCTCTCCTGAATCTTAATCATAACACTTTGGCCTAGAAAGCCCAGCTGATTGGCTGTGTTTGTATACTTTTCAGTGAGATGGGTACAACACATCAATCTTCAGAGCTGTTTTTGAGAAAGCCATGAAATTAACAACCTAACCACAGTCCAGACCGGTTAAATGAAACTTACACAATGAGATACCAGTGTAATCAAACAGGTCTTTCCTGTCCAGACAGAGCACAGGACAGATGTGATACATTTCTTTGCGGCACCATTAGCAGCAAATCCATCAATTTTATTACTGGTGGTTCATAAGATTAAGATCACATGTCAGAGGGCATTGATAGGTAAAACCAATAGCTGAAAGCTAGGTAAATGCCAAGCTTGCACAACAATTGCGCAATTATGCCACAGCTTTAAAGTTATTTTCTCTGCAGCTAGTTCTAGTTCTTTTGAAATTGAGGTAGGGGTTTTGGGGTTTTTTTGGGGTTTTGGGGGTTTGTTTTCTTTTTTTGCAAAGAACTGGTGGTTTGCATTGTAGAGAAGAACCCTGAATTTAACTGCAAATTGGCAGAAAATGTCCAAAGAAATATTTTTCCTTCTTCCTGTGTTTTATTGCTTTACCATATTTTATTGAAAATGAACAGGACCAGAATCTCCTAGAAATGTTTTCCTTGGTCATGCAGAAAACTTGTTTTCCTTTGTTTCTTTCTATGCAGTTGTCTCCTAATTGTGACACTGTAAGTAAGAGATGTAAGGTAAATGGGACATGTGCCCACATGTGTCTAACCTGTAGGCAGGACGTGAGGAGAAAACAGTTTTGAAAAGCATCTTTTCACTTGTTTAGAGGGAAAGACATGTCAACAGTCTTGCACAGCAACTAAGCAGAATTGAGGTTCTTCCCTGCAGTTTTGCTGTCTATCCAGCACTATTGAACTGCTAAGCAGCTAGGTCAGGGAAATACACTGTATTTTTGGGAGCATGCATCCCATTACTGCCTCCTAACCACTTACTGCTTGTCAGCTGAGCTGTGATTAGACTGAAAGAAGGCAGAGTGGTGAAAGAAGCATGACAATGACTTGTGTGATACAGAAAGCCCATGCTGCCTCAGATGATACTCAAGGATGGTTACCAAGGTTCCTCTAAACTCTGTGGGAACTTTGCCTTTACCAAACATGTGTGGGTGCTGGGTCCCCCACTTCTGGAGGAGAAAAAACCCATTTGCTTAAATTTTTATGAAAGTCGGTTAAGAAATTGCATTTTTTTCAGACAGTCAAGGTGGGTTGAGCCTGCTGATGGGTGCCAATCATGAAAATACACTGTTTGCAGGTGGTTATATGCCAAAGCGTCTATTTCATTTGACTGATAAGTTACACCACTCCTTGTCAGTACACCACTTCATGGTAGTCAAGGACTTTGCCACTGCAGTTGCAGCATTTACAGTACTCTCTTCAAAGGTCTCCATTATTAAGCCACTGGGACTTTGCTGCTTGCTCAGACTGCCTTTGACAGATTACAAAGTAAGATGTTGTAGAGCAATACCAGTGCAATTGTGTTCCATGGGCAGCGGTGGTGCTTGCCAGCAGCTTTCTGAGTACTGGTCAAAGAGTTATGGTTGACCTGAAACTTCAGTGACTGCTTGGGGTGTCTGGTGCACAGTGACCTGAGCCCAGGCAGCCAGACTTTGAGAAGTGGCATGCTCTCAGTTTTCAAGCATATATTCTCTGCTTAAGTGCAACATCACAGTAGAAGAAACCACCAGGGCAGCTCATTCAGAACTGGCAGGAAAAGGAAGAGTCTTTCCAAAGTATTCCAGGCATTTTGTTAGTTGTCTATTTCTTTGTGCTATTTTTATCATTGTTGCTTTGATTTGCTGTTCTGTGACAAAGAAGTTATCAAACTGGATAGGAAGGAGGAGTGGGGAATGAGGACACTGGAGTACACTGTGTGGGAATTGGGAACAGATAAATTATTTCATCTGCTTTCAGGTGTTTTCCTTACCTTGTTTGAATGTTTTCTATTTCCCCTTTCCATTACCTGTAAGTTAGCTGGTCCAATATTTTGATGCATTTGTTTACAAATCGATTTTAACTGTGTGAAAAATGTAATCTATTCCATGTATAATGTGTAAGCCCCAGTGGGGCTTAAGAAAAATACAGAAGAGACAAGACACCTTTACCGTATATGTTTGATAGGCTTTTAGAAAGTGTCCTTCAGATGTAAAGCTCCTGTCCTTAAAGTCTTACTCTCCAAGCAGTGATAAAAAGTATGAGATAAATGAAGCTGTGATTTGGGGGGATTTTTTTCAAATGCAAGCCCTTAAAAGTGTTTGGATAATGGATGAGCAGTTTTAGGAAGAGTGCTCATAGGCAGAACTCGAATTATGAAAGAATTGATTGTAGTGATTTTGAAAAGAAATTTTAAAAGAAGTAGGTGACTGTATGGAAATAGGCTTCATCTAGCTGCAATGCATGCAATATTCAAGAAGTGCATGTAGGAATTTTTATTAGATTGTCTTAGTTTCTGATTTCTTTCTGCTGTCAAGGGGCTCAGCTGTGTGAGCTACTGGGGAACATGTATTTAATTTTCCTGGCTCTCATAATCAAGTGACCCATGGTTGTGCTGACATAAGCTAAACCCTGTTTGTAAAAGGGAGGATACCAAAGGAATTACTTGTCATTTCAGGGGATTATTAATTACACTTAAACTAGGGCTTGGATGATCAACAATGTCTGTGCAAATTTCTGTTTAGATGACTTAATGTCTTTAAGGGTATAAACCCCTCAAATTACTTCTTTTCAAGATCAAAGCATCAAGGTGTTAAGCAGAAAATGGTAATGCCTTGCCAGGAAACTGAACAAGATGCTAAGGGTTGCTAACAGCCCTTTCATTTTGGGGAAAACTCTTATCACTCAATATAAAATAAGGAGTGGTGGGGAAAAGAAAAATCACTATGCCAGCTTGCATTTCTTTGCTGGTCTGAACAGCGCCTCCTTCTTCAAATACACCTCTAATCTTTTAAACCTCACAACGATCAATCTGGTGGAGTAGTCTTAGTCTAGAAGCACAGCTAGGCATAAATCTGGAAAGGGAATGCACTGTGTTTGAAGTCTGAGTCCTAGACTGTGGGTTTTCTGAGAGTTCTCAAGACTGCTATATGTTTAGATTCCCCTTCCATCTAAACTGGTGAAGCTCGTGGGAGCTGCATGATGTCCTGCAAATTCCTCAGCAGCACACCAGCCTGTTAGCACGTTGTTAGCTTAGAAGCTGCTAAGCACACCAGAATGGGTGGCCCATAGGCACTCAAACTCCCAGCGAGTGGGCTGCCTGTCCATCCCAGCTGTCAAGGTAAAGAGTGAGCAGCAGAAAAAGCTTCCAAAGCCTCTTGCTAAAGCAATGCAGCCATCCTACTGCCTTGAGAAAGGAGCTAATGTTTGTTGAAGCACTGTGCTTGCATGAGGATACTCCTCAAGTTCTTTTTATCTAAACAAAACTTTCTGATACTGGAAGATCTACACTGTGATAAATAGCCTGAGCCCAAAGACTGCAGACCAAGTGAAGATATCGAGTGGTTCGTCAGGGAAAGAGATGTACCTTTCACCTCCTCTTGCCTTTTTACTGGCCAAAACCTGTGATTTTTGCCTTAAAAATCTCCAGCCCCTTGAACACTTCTTACCTGGAAGTTTTTCTGGCAGAGTGTAAATTTCAAACTTGGTTGGAATCCTTTTCATCTGTGCCTAAAACTCCCCACAAATGCCACATATTTTTTAAAAAACAACAGACAAGTACTAAAGCCAAGTGAGCTTCACTATGATTTTGCTTTTAATGTCTGACATTTTTTTTCTAATTTCCTTACAGGCATGTCTAATCTTACAAAATCTCGGAATTTTGAGCATAATTGATGCAGGGATAAGAGCAAACCACTCCAGAAATTGCCTTGTTGTTTTAAAGACATTGAGTTAATTAGAGACATTCTTGTTAGTGGTGGTTCATTAAAAGATCTTTGATTCAACCAAAATGTTAATTTTGGCAGAAATGATCTAAGGGACTCAAACTATTAATTGATGCATGTTTAATAGTTTTTTAATTAGATCTTTTGTTAGCAGAAATAATACCAAAGCTGAAGTGACTTTCACTAGATATTAAAGGTTTGACTATACAGAGTTGGATTGAATGACTGCATTGCTACTGCCATCTTCCTGCCATTCCAGGCTGCTTTCATTTGTGTTGAAAACACAATGACAACTTTTTAAAGTGTACTTGTTTTGCAAGCCTGTTTAGCAGGGCAAGGTGGTCTGTAAAAAATACTGGGGAGTGAATCAGGAATGGAGATGAGAAAACTGGCAAGTCGTTGTTAATAAAATTTTAAAAAAGGTTATGGTTTATGGACACAGGAAAAGCTGAGAAGGTTTGATCTGCTCAGTCTTCAGAAGAAAAGGCTCAAGGGAGATCTCACAGCTGCCTAGAAGTCCCTGATGGGAGAGCGCAAAGGAAACGATCAGACTCTTAATAGAGGTGAACATTAATGGAATGAGAGATGATGTATAAAAACTTGAATGAGGGGGAAAAAAGCCCATGACAAATTAGGAGCCTAGAGATGTTATGGCATTTCTATCCTCAGATACTCAAATGCAACTGGGCATGTCCCTGAGGAACCTGCCCTAGCTGGGCCCACTGTACATGAGAGGCTTGACCAAGTGGCTTACAGAGGTCCCTCCCAACCCATTTGAGCCTGTGATCCCATGATTTACACTACAGAACTGGTAATGACTGTACAGGGAGTACAGACCAACAGGTTTCTCTGGCATTTCTGTGCCACAATAGTAACAGAGTAGATGAATAGTAAATTTACCTCCCAAAGGGCAGACTTGCTTTCGGTAGCAAACAGGAGAGCTCCCAGCCACAGAGATCTAGCACATGCCTTCCTGGGGATCCCACATTACACAATATCTTAACTACATGCTCAACTGTACGTGTTAGTTCAGCTGTTATGGTCACTCCCTCTCTCTGCTGGTGTCTGAACGTTTGATTCTTAAAGGCGCAGACAGTGAAAAAATGCAGAAACAAATGCAGTAACCTTTTCTTTACTCACAAATTCAGGAGCAGTGACACTGTTTCAGTTCCTGTGGCCTTGGAAAAAGTTGACAAGGTCTAAAAAGCACTATTGCAATGCAGTATTGAATGTGATGTGCACAGAAATGAGGTTTGATTGTATCATAAACATATTCTTGGTAGCTCATGTCTCCTCTGCTGCTGAATGGGAAAAAATCAATCCGCGTAAGCCAGGAATTCTGCAACTGTCCTCAAGAATCTTTTTTTCAGCTTTCTTCAGAATTTCTCATCAAATCAGAGGTTTATTAAAAACAAAACACCCAAATAGTTGGTTCATTAGTCTTGTATCACTCAAGTGAAGTTAGGGTTGTACCACATCATTAATTTTCCTGTATGCTACCATTATCTTCTGTTTCAGAACATGACATGAGCAGATACTGCATGTGACAGGGGCAGAAGATAGGTCAATCATTCTTAACGGATTATTTTAATAGGTTCAGAGGCTAGAGACAGAGTATGGCAACTAGCTTGTTTTATAGCACTCAACAGGATGCAACACCGAAAGACAGAAAACTGCCCCAGGGGAAAGACTTTCATCCCAGTGGCTAATTTTCCCCCAGTTGAAAAACTGTGGTCTAATTAAGAAACAGATGCAGACAGTTTCATTCAGACTGAGTCCAGGATCTGCAATTAGCAAGGGAGAAATTATGTTCATTTCACTGGGAAGGGAGTCAGTTGTTTTTTCCTTTTTCTGTAGAGCTGTGTATTATTGGGATAGCCAGTTTTGTATTATTGGGATTCTCAGGCAAGACAAATGCACCACCTTGATGGGTGGCAGCAGGGTGAAGATGCACACCCTGAGTGATGAATTTGGATGGTGCCCCTCATACAGTTCTGGCAGTTTTCTGTGTTTTCTATTCACAATCCATTGATGGGCAAAGCCTTTGGGAAAGCACAAAGGCCAGTGCTTGTGCCATGTGCATGGGATCTCTCTTCACTGTAACCATCTCTCCCTTCTCAAGCTACAATGCTACCTTGCCCTTGGCCAACACTACAGGCTTCGTGCATGGTGAGACCTAAATTTTCAACACAGATCTGCTGTGCTTGGCCCCAGAATTGGATGGCATATGCCTCAAAAGTTGTGTGCACTGCTGCAGCCCGACACCTGAGCTGCTCTGGCAGGGATGCTCTGGGCTGGGAAACCAAGCACCTACCACTTGAGTAGAGTAACCAAAGCAAATGCCATTTTGTGTTACCCTACCTGATCTCACAGAAGACTCTCTGTGC
This sequence comes from Psilopsiagon aymara, assembly GCA_024733675.1. Lineage (NCBI taxonomy): Eukaryota > Metazoa > Chordata > Aves > Psittaciformes > Psittacidae > Psilopsiagon > Psilopsiagon aymara. The sequence goes on from JANRGW010006534.1 coordinate 13,958, forward strand.
TCAGCGTCGCCTGCACCCCAGACCAGCACAGACACATAGAGGTACTTCTTTTCCTGGTCCCCAAACCCCCCATTCACCTGTGGACAGAAGCTCAGCTTCTGTGTTCTTCCTCCCCTTCAGAGAGTGCCTTAACTTCTGCTATTGCAGCCTTACCTGAACGCATTCCCTGTAATGGCATGATAACAAAACCAACATGGGGATTAGCTGGTTAAATCCCACTAAGCCCCTGGTAACGAATCAGACAACATATATCTTGACATTTTTTTATCACACCCAGTGTATCTTCCATGGCAGTCCAAGTATTACATTTTGCTTTTATCTGCAAGAATATTTTTGCAACAGCCAAACTTGGCCATTGAACTGAAACTAGCAGCTGAGGAAATTATTTGTCAATAAAGAAAAAAAGCTATTTCTACACCACCAGTTAGTAAAGGAATTGATTCAGTAAGTCAGGGAAAAGTTTTCATGCTCTGGCATCAGAAGGTAAAGCTTCAGACTCATCTGGTATTTTTCCACTAAGACTTCTGAACTTGGAGAATTCCATTTGCTGATCATTTTACCAGAAAATTATCACTTCTGAAGGGAAGTTATTTACTCTGACTGCTGTATTAGCAGCTGCAGCACAGACCAGGTGCGTACAAAAGCTAGGAAAGAGTGCCATCTCCCGAGCCTCAGGCTGCTCTGGGGAATCCGCCTTGCACACCCTGGCATGCACTCGCTGAAGGCATCTGTGCAAAAACCATTTGGCAATTAGCGAATAATGGTGATTCTAGAAGTGGAAAGAGGCAGTTTGCTATTACCACCATTCAATAACCCATTAGCTAGGCAGACAAGCTCTGAGACTGTCTAATTTAGAAAAAAAAAGAACCTCTGTGTTAATGTTGCATAAGTCTGAAGAACTGCAGCAATTACAATGCTGGTACAGTGAGGGAGGTATGTTGACCTGCATGTGTGGGGAATAGTTTTTGCATCACTCAACAGCCCACAAGTGTTGTGAAATGCTTGCAGCACCAACACCAACTGAGCTGCAGGGAAGCCAGGTGCCTGTAGGGTTCTTCGGAACTTCTGCTTTGGGGGCTGTTTGGAAGGCCAGTCTCTTAATTTCTACTAGTTGGTGTTCTCCTCCCTCTTCACATGGCTCAAATGCCCTTTTTCTCTAAGTGGAAAGAGACAGAGATCCTCTGGTTAAAACTCCTCATGTGAGAGAGCCAAGTTGGTAAGAAGGAGAGACCTGAGGAAATCTGTGGTTTTGTGATTTGTAGGGAACAGCTGAGATCACCTATCTTGTGCCCTAGCTTATGCTGTTGTACCAATGCAAAACAACTGGTGTTTTAACCCCAGACTTTAGAAAAAGTAAGAAACAACCCCCAAAAGAATTATTTAATAAGCCCCAGTTCGATTCAGGGAGCTGCCCAGTTTCCAGGGCAGTTAAGCTATATTTCGTACTGCCTGTAGTTTGTCCACTTCAGCTTGATGAGGGAAAGCAGTTTTCTGACACCATCATTCCTAAATGACAGTGAGCTTCTCCTCATAGGAATTAATCATGTCGTTATGTCAAAGTATAATCAACTGCATAAAAAGTATTGGGTACCCAGTAAGAACAGTTTATGTTTTAGGCTTCGAAATCCATTCTTGTCCTATGCAAACTGTCCATTCGCTGAACAGTTTTTCTCCTATTTTTTTGGATGTCATGGTTTAATCCTGGTGGGCAGCTCAGCTGTACACAGCTACTCACTTACTTTCCTTCCCCCAGTTGGAGGGGAAAGGAAATCAGAAGGGTAACCTGGGAAAACTCATGTGTTGAGATAATGACAGTTTAACAGGTAAGGCAAAAGCTGTGCATCCAGCCACAGCAAAATAGAAAATTCATTCACCACTTCCCATTTGTAGACAGGTGTTCAGCCATCTCCAGGAAAGCAGGGTTTCATTACATGTAACAGTGATGTGGGAAGACAATTGACGTAACTCTATGTATCACCTCTTCCTCCTTCCTATCCCCAGCTTTTATTCCTGAGCATAAAAAGTAAAAAAACACAGGGAACAACAGGCCAGCCAAGATCATGGAGCAGATCTTCTTGGAAACTATGTTACAGCACATGAGAAATAATGATTGATGACAGCCAACATGGTTTCACTAAGGGGAGATCATGCCTGTGTCCTGTTGAGCTGGCACCTGGAAAGATACTTGTCAGGAAGCAGGATGTAAGTCCCCATGGACAAGCACACAGTCTGGGAACACTGAGGTTCCCAGTGGTTATCAGCCTTCCATTTTCTTTGCTATGTAGCCAGTAACCTGTGTACTTTGGCTTTGCTGTTCTAGTATCAAGCCTGTTTTAGAAGTAAATATGTTCTCTGACTCAACTTCTACATTCTTCTAACAGAACTTTTCTAAAGAAAGAAGGAAAATGTTTTCAAGTACAGAACAAAGTGCCAACAGAATATCTGCCTTCTAACTAGCCCCAGCTAGAGATGTCAAGCAGGCTAACCATGTTCACATGCTTGTGGCGCCTGAATTGAAAGGTTTTATTATTGCTGTACCCCAAACCTAATCAAGTAAATTGAGAACAATGGGTTAGTTCTTATTAATTTTTCATCAGGTAGGGAATACTATAGGGCAGTCTTGTACTCTGTCCCCATGAAGTTGGTCTATTCATTCCTTCCTCTGATTCATTTTGCACTTCATAGGAAGATCAACATGATGGAGAGAGGTATCAGCTACTTTATCTAAAGCAGTTTCTTCCTTTGAACACAACTTTTTTTCTATATCAAGCTTGAGGAACCCTTGGTAAAGCTGGTCTAAATTAGCAGTGAGTGTAAAATTAAGTTGGAATTTAAGCTGACTAATTGTAATTTGCCATTCTCAAGCTGCGGTGATGTGTTCATTCTTCATTATGGAAATGAAGGAATTACTACAAAGAAGCTTCAGAGCTTGAGGACTCCAGAGCTAAACTTCATTAAACACCAGCTGAGACTCTGTCTCAGAACTAGAGAACTAGCCTCTCTCTGCTCAAAGTGATGCCATGCAATACTCCTCAGCTAGGCTCACGATCCAGAAGCAATATTTTTGCACTCGCAGTTCACAGCAGCCCACCTATGCTAATAGATGCTATTTCTCAGTGAAGCTAATTGGCTGCAACAGAGCTCCATATTGACATGATTACACATATTCTAGTGCTCAAGTAAGCTTGGATACCTTGATGTACCACTGTATTGCCTACAACACTGATAGACCTAAAGTAGAATTAATTTGGTTTAGTATAATAGATTTTGAAAGAGACTTAACTAAGTCCATTGGGATGACTTACATCCTGAAAGAAGAATATTTGCATAGGGATTTACTGAAATTGAACTAAATTTGCGCAGACTTTTGAAAGAAAAACTTTCTTAGGTGACCCCTGCTTAACAAAAACCCCCAACTCTACTTCTACATTTCCTTGGAGTGGGGAAAGATGGAAAAATACATTGGAGTGAATTTAAAATGCATAGCCTCTAGCTGCTTGTCTGTGCCTAACTCCCCACTACCTCAAAACCCAGAAATGAAAGAACTGAGAAACTGCATAAGATGAAAAAAAAAAGAAAAAATAATATTTGGTGCAATGAGTAGATGAAGCATCCAGGACTTCAGGATTTTGCAGTTCACACCTTTGAGAAATATGTACCCTCTGCTATTCAGCTTACAAGTTCTCCATATCACTTTCATCTTTGCAACAAAGGAGTTAGTAAGTGTTGAGGGGTGAGGAAGGTAGAACGCAGATTTATAAGCATGTCCAAAAAAAAGAGCATCTGTTGATCCCTTCAGAGTGCTGGAGGTGCTCCTCTCAATACTCCCCTCCATTAAGTAACTATCCTAGGCACTGAGCTTTAGAGATTTAAACAAAACTTAGAGGACTATGAGGTTGGGAAAAAGCAAGGGGAAGGCATACAGGGCTCAGGCTGTCACCTGGAAGGCTTGGAGAGATCTTACAAACATATTTTTCACAGCTGGCACATGCTGAAGGAGCAATGAGTAGGAGATAGTGAAGTAACTTGCAGTGAGGCATGATTTTCAAACTTGCCCAAAAGCAGCTTCATATACAATCTTTTTCCCACCCAAAAGAGTTTGCTCTTCAGTTCTGGCAAACAAATCTTAGCTTTTCCTTTGCCATTAAGATTTCCCATGCTGTTGAGAGGAGAGAGGAGGCAAGAAGAAGTAGTGTGAAACTAATAAAGGTGGAACACATTGTCTCCCTGTGTGCAGTGAATAAAAATAAGAATGCTTTCCTGGAGGGACCTGGAGGCCATTTGTTTCCAGTTTATAAAGGACTGGGGTGGACAGTTGACGCTGCTGGATACTGACCTATGGGAAAAAGAATTCCCTCCAGCCACCATGAACAGGCACTTATCCTGCAAGCAGCAGATAACAGAAGAAATGCAGTACTCCAATAACACCTGAAATCATATCAGTTATAATCCTTTTTGCCCTTTTAATGTAGTCAATTATTTGGAATTGTAGTGCAGTGACAAAACCCTGAAGACTAGATTGAGTTCTCCATGAAAGCTTACAACACGGTTTACTAACTTCAGCTGCAAAATGCAAGCAACTCTTTCCTTTTGCATCACTGCTATTGCCTTCTCTCACTGCCAGTTTGCCTGTCTTTAGGATACACTGATGGACATGTAGAGAGAATTCGTCTAGGGTTAAATGATGGCCATGGTCTGAGAAGAACCTGGGCAGAGATCCAATTAGTGCAACTATAACCAGTGATTTATGTGTGAGTGATGTAAAACTCAATAAAGATCCAGAATCAGCTGACATAATTGCTGTGAACATTGAATGAGGGAGGGGGATTAAAAGCTCTTAACATACTAAAAGCTGAAGCTAGGAGATGGAAATATGCATGACTGAATCTTTTCCAGTAAGGCATTTGAGAAATCCTGTTACTGTTTGGTACAGATGAACAGTTGTTTTTGTTAAAGTGTATGCTTCCAAAGGAAAAAAAAAAAAAAAAAAAAAAGTTAATATTTAAAACTAAAAGTGCGTGGTATGCAAAGTTGGTGAAACATTTTGCTGGAATGACTTCTCATCAGAAGACATTTTGGCTTTGCAAGTAAGTTAAGCTTTTCCTAAGAAAACTAGAAAATGAAAGCAAGCTTTCATGGAGAAGCTTGTTGAGATCCAGTTTGTAGAAGAGTTCCACTCGGTAGTTTTATGATCAGAGAGAAGACCTACATGCTGACACATTGTAATGCTGTGTGCAAGAGCCCTTTTTTTGTCTGAAAGTTAAAGAATCCCACAGGCCCTGAAATGGAATTGAATCATAGGCAATAGATTTTATTTGTAACTGCCACAGTTCCCTGAAACAGGTTAGAAGATAATTAAAACCCTTGCTCCTATCTTGGAATGTATTAATTCCACAAAGTAGAAACCTGTTGCATGTAGATTCAAAGGTTTCCATCCCTTTTCTCAAAATCAGGGTTTGATCTTCTGTTCTTACTGCAGCAAGGTTAGCCCTTGACTAGTTCCAGGCTACCACACATTCCTCTGCCTTTTCCTTCAAAAACCTATCATCTGTGTAACTATATTGAACAACATCATCAAGACCTATACACAGGGCATGGCAATCCCTTCCTGTATAAACATGCCTCATTTACCATCACAAAATTCCATCTTCTGAATCATTCAGCCTAAGGTTGTAATATAAATTATCTCTTTCACCGACAAAAAGCTCTTCCTGTACGCATCGTGTAAGATAATCATAGCTCCCACTGTCAACCAACAATTTCATCACCCAATAAAAGCATTTTGGATTTGCTTTGACAATGTGCTTTGGTCATACCAAATGTTGTCAGCCTTGGCAGCACCATTGGTCATCTAAATCAAGTATTAGGTCAGGAGTCTGGGAGTACTCCTTGTGCTTTCTGCACTGAAGAGGACACTTAGTCATGCAGAATGGACATGGAAGCTGGAATAACCTGTCATGTAAGGAACATATCCTCAGCAGCAAGTTCTCTCCTGTTCAAGTGTATGAATCAGTTGCTGATTTCTGAATCTGGCTCTAGAAAAGTGTCTGAGCCCTCTGGTACAGGTACTTTCCATTTGCCGCTTCTGTTGGTCAACAAGGTGCACCCAACAAAAACGACCTTCAGAGATGAGAGTATCATGGGGACGCCAAGACATTTACAATGATAAATACCTTCTCTGCCCTGATAGTGCTTCCCCAGAAAGTCAAGTGAGCCAGAGACTAGCCCACTGAGTGGTGTGTTTCTGAGATACAGGAAACTTAGGCTGAAGTCTGTATTGCAACTTCCCTAATTTACAGCTGTTTTTTCATTCTTCTGGAGCTCAGTGGAAATGAATGTAGCCTTTCTCTTTCAGCTGACAAAGGAATAAACATGAGATAATGCAGAAATGGCAAATAAAAAACATTAGTCAATAAATAGAAGTATGAGTAGTTAAACAGTTTTACTTTGTCTTCTAGAGGTAAGCATACATCTTCTATTGCTTCTAGAGGAAGCATGCATCAATCTAGCTACACTTACACTAAGTGGTGATTACAGGGTGAATATATTAAAGAGGTGTGAGACAGTGCTGAGCCAGGGTTGGTTATGGACAACAGTTTAAAAGAAATGCTTTGAATACCAAATAATCAATAAGAACATTTTTTGCTTTTTTAGACTAAGATGAAATAGCTAGATTGTGTCCAATTACCTTATAAAAATGTATCTCACTGTTAAGTGACATAATGAAAGAGTGGACCAGAACCGTATTCATTTTTCTGTCCTGAAGCCTGTTCTCATGCAGAGTTTCTCATCTGCATGTATCATCACCAATATCAAATTGCTGAACTTAATTAAGAGGCATAAGATTTACGTATCAATGCAGATTTTCTTCTTTTTAATGTCTTCAAAATATTGGGTATACCTGATTTTATATAGCTACTTTTCTCCCTTTAGAATTGTTTTCATTTCCATTCTCTAGGTATATCATTATTTTTGAGCATTTTCTGCGTGCTGCTGTAGCAGCTGAATTTGCCAAATTATATCAGCAATTTATTTTTCTTTTTTCTTTTTTTTTTGACATGAAAGTCTAGTCTCTGTGGGGTGATCCAATTCCTCACTAGTATTTCAGGGTCAGCACAGAACAAATGTGCTCCAAAAACCTTGAAATGTTGTGGGTGACAAAATTTATAATTTCATTCTAACAACATGATTTACATTTGCAATTCTGCCATGTGCACTCTTTCAAGTAGAGCTGACAGAGTTAATCTAGTCATAAATTATGTGGTTTTATGCATTCCAATGAACCTTAACCACTATTTGGAACACTTATTATGTGTTATTACTCCAAATTTATTTCGTATCTTAAGTGGGAATACAACCAGTTAGTTTAAAACATTCCTTTTGGAGGTTATACTTCCTACTTTAACACAAACCTGCTAAAAAGTGCTAAACTGCTCAGATCTGAATTAAAACAAGTACAACAAGAAAAGTGAAGAAAAATTAGAACAGAAAACTATAGACTAATTTTTAAAACTCCATTATAAAAGCAGTCCAGGAAAAGCCAGAGGGACCTCATGTTAGTTGACAGTAATAAGAGGAACGGAGATTATTGAGAACAGGACATCAGAGAGTAGAAGTCAGAAAGGCAGCTTGAGGGGTAGAAAACTCATTTATTCTCCAGCAGTGTACAGTGATTATGAAATATAAGCATGCTATTTTTTCAATAAGCTGTCTTATTAGCAGTATAACACTTCACATTAATCCCAGGTCAGTAAATTATCACACCCCTTCATTGTGCAATTTCTCAAATCTTTCCCACTTTCTACTTGTGTGTTTTTAAATCAGCATTCATTCCAGCTGCAAAATAAGGTTTAGCTAAGTTGAGAAGAGGATGTCACTGATATGTGCATGCATATGCATACTCATGCACACAGGTGCACATTTATCACGCATTTATATCAGCCCAGATTTTTAATTAATAGTGAAGAACTCTTGAGAGAGTGGGTCACAATCTGCCCACCACATCAATTTACTGACCTGATTGTCAGCACACCAGATTTTAGCCATAACTACCAGAAGGCAGAACCTGATTATAGCGTGTGCCTAATTGTCAATGGAATGCAATATAAGAACAATATGAGAATTGTTTTCAGCTGTCTCCCAGAGTGAAATTCCAAGACAGAAAAAATATCAAGAGCTGGCACACTGTGTAGTGTTTGCCCTGGCTGAATGCTAGGTGCCCACCAAAGCCGCTCTATCATTCCCCTCCTCAGCTTGACGCAAGTAAGAAAAAATAACAAAAGGCTCGAGTGTCGAGATAAGGACAAGGAGATCACTCTCTAATTACTTTCACAGCCAAAACAGACTGAACTTGGGGAAAAAAAATGCAATTTGGTACCAGAGTACCAAATCAGAGTAGAAATGAGAGCAGCAATGTTCTGTAGTGGAAGGACAAATTGTGCACTGTGTATTTGAGTGCAGATCCAGATTCAAAGTGGATCTCCCATGTAGATCTAGTTATCTCCCATGTAGCAGAACTTCAACTGCCATTCCAGGGCATGTGTCTAAGCCCTGAACTTCAACGGTGATGGGCAGAGCAAACGTGCTCTACTCGTGCATTTTTGTTTATCACAGATGGACAGGAGGTAAAACTAGATTCATTTACAACTTTTTCTTCTGGCTGTGAATTCAGCTGTTGCCAAGAGAGTTCTCAATAATTACTGAGATATTTTAGTCTTTTTAAAAAGTCCCTTTAAAAAAAGTAACATCTTAACGTAATTAATGGTAGTTTGATGCAGTCATCTAAAAATGATAGTGTTAAATATCTGCAGGCCATTATCGCATTCTGAAGGAATATCACATTATAACTTGGAACAAGAGGAGTATTATAGTAAAATTATTTAAATAACAGATTTAATGACTGGCATTTTCTTCCATCTTAATCCAGAAGCCTATCAAATCTGTATATTCTTTAGTATGCAATGAATTTATCCTCTGACAAAACACTTTCTGGTCAGCTCAGGCTGTGTGATTTATCCATTATATGTTTTCCGGTGCTTTAAAACAGGGCAATCCTTTAAAATAACCTGAAACAATGCAAACTTCCTACTTTTGTTTTCTCTAGGAAATTTATTTTTACTTTTTGTCATCTCCATTTGTCACTCACCTGCTTTCACAATATAAAAGAGTTAACTTACTTATAGCCTGAGAAAAGAGCTGAAAAGGCATTTCATTGCATTTGCTTGAGTCTCTTCTAACGTAATGGTCATACTTGCCATTACTGCCAGTATTTATATTAATATTCAGTCTACGATACCTTGACTAAAATAAGTTTGTAAGGACAACTTGACTTACTCACTGATAAAAACTTGACCTGGAAGTGCCTTGGCTGATTCACGTTTGAAATGTTGCAGCATCTTTGTATTAGAGGCTTGGGATATACTGGACAAAGAAAGCCAGTAGCTATGTGCATTAGAAATTAACATTTAAAAATTCTCATAATGATTATGGGTTGGTTTTTTTTAGGCTAAATGAATATCTCCAAGAGGAAAAAGTAAAAGATTAATTTGAACACATGTTGGGCTTTCTATTGTCTTGAAGAAAAATATTAACCCTTGATGATCCAACCAGTTTCTTAGGGTAAATCTTGGCTAAGCATTTACTTGGGAAGAAGGGAGGAGTTGAGGTGCAGGTTCAATATGAAGCTGCCAAGTGGGGACTTGGGGCCAAGAGGTAAGTGCCTGCATCCCACAGTAGGCTGGGACCTATATCTGGGATTTTTATTTCTTAGTGGTGTTATTAAGTGTCTCATCGTTCAACATATTAGTTCCTTATTATACTGCTCTGAGACTGCATATTTTTCTACTATTCTATCAGCATTTTCACTGGGAACTGAAATGGAGACATAAGCTACATTCACCCATGACCTTGGATGCAACTTGATTGGAGGTTACCTAATAAAATGCAATCTCTAATGAACACAGGCTCACAGAACGTTAGCCTGCCCTGATTCTTTAAACAGACAAGGAAAAGATAAACAATGACTTTTCTGGACCTAATAAAAGTAAGGAAAAAAAATCCAGAAAAGTTATCGTTTGTGTGGTACTTCAGAAAAACCAAACCAAGCCAAAGCAAACCAAATAAAACAAAACAAAAACAACAACAAAAAAAACACCCCAAAACAACCCCACCCCCCGCCCCCAAAAAAACAAGCCCAAAAGACCCTCACCTTTAAAATGACTGCGCAAAACCAGAAAACTTGGTTTCAGTGCATTTTTCCAGGCTCTTTTGAAGGATTTTTATGTTTTCATGTGCCAGTAGCCAAAGAAACCATCACTGCAAAAATACTACAAAAGAGATGGTGTTGGAGGGGAAAGCAGGAGAAGGCATTATGTGGTGGAATATGTTAAACTGTCCATGGATAAAGTTACCTCTTATCTACTTAGAGACATCCAATGCTTTAAAACAAAAGAACCCAGGAGTAACTTTTTCTCACATTGAACACAGGGCGGCTCATACCCTGGAGAAAATCTTAGCCAAAATTTTTCTGGGCCTTATTTCCATCTTTACCAAATGCTAGCAGTGCACTTGCCAGCACCAAGGAGGTCACCAGTGTGTACTGGAACAGGATGTACATGGCAGAAAAAGGGCATGTATGTGCCTGCATATCAGTCCTTGGTGGAGGTATCACTGGCTATTCCCAACGTGGCAGAAGCATGCAACTCAGATTAAGCATAAAAAGGTACATACATGACAGAGTTACAAGGTCCTTTACAAAGTATTGTCCATTTTTCCCTATTTTACAGCATATTAAACTCTTAAACAAATAATCTGCACTATTCTTCTGTTTTACCATATAATACCCTCAAATAAACCTCTTCTGTGTCCACACATAGAGGTCTACAAGAAGACTTTTCTTGGAGATCTTCAGCAGCCAAGAAGCATGAGGGTTACCACAGACTGAATAACTAATGCAACCCTTGGGAAAAAGAAAAAGGCAAAACACAGGAGAAGTTATCAACTTGTATTTCCCAAGCTCCAGACACTTTATTTGGTACAAACACCTACCCCACCCTGCTTCTGACTGAAATGTCAGGAAAACCATAGGTTTTCCAAGTCTCCAGGACAACTCACCTGAACTGACAAAGAGGGTTTCACACATCTCCCCAGCCAAAGCTGTCACAAGGCACTTGTCACCTGGGAAACTGAGGAAAAAAAACCCTCAATTTATTCTTCAAGTATGAATAACATAACATTCATCTAATTCCACCTAACATGCTTTGGTGATGGAGAAGAGAAGGGCATCACAAAACAGACGACTCTGAGTGCTGTATTCTCAAGCTTTTCTGAATAGCTCTTAGATGAATTAATTCACACATGGATTCAACTGCTTATTAAAGCAAGCAGCTAAACATACATTTTCAGTAGGAATTACTGAAGGGCAGATTGTCATTGATAATGATGTCAGTGTAACAAGGCAAACAAGAAGCTTACATTCATTCAGAGTGAAAAAATGCCATCTCCAGATCAAGAAGTACGTTTCTAGTTGGACTGCATGTAAGTCCTTGGTGTAAATTGAGTAAAATCACAGGTCTCTGCTGGGAGCTGTAGGGCAGGCATGGTCAGTCTTGCACCCCGGAGTCCACCTGTGCTTTTTAAAACTGGCATGAAAATCTTCCTACTGAGAGACCAATCCTGAGCACTCAGTGTGAAGGTGGTTCCACACCATGATGAGATGCAGGACCTGAGCCACCCATTCTGTCACTGGTAGGGAAGATGCTCAAACAGGGAGAGAATGGCTCCTGTCAGGAGAGTGCATGTCCCTGTAACCATAAAAATATGTGCACCACCACAGTCATGATACTTTGGATGTAAGGATCCTTTGGTGCTTTGACTAGGGATGTGAAGAGATCTTTGGCTTTCCTTAGAAAATAAATCCTTCTTTTTCTCTGAGCCCCACTTCCACAGGGTAGTTTAATCCTGGTAAGGCACTGTCCCCTGAATGGTCACTAGCCATTGAATTAGGGGTGAATTACAAAATGTATCACCCAAATCAAAAGCACTGGAGTAATTTTGTCAACTCACTTTACACATATGCAAGATGAACCAGTCTTCCTTGGGATAATCTTCCAGAAACTTTCCCACTTTTCTGCTGTTTAGCCTAGAAGATGAATGTGTCAGAGATCCAGAAGACCATGTCCTCCCTCTCATCTTCTTGTTTCCCTGGTAAAAGAGAAGAAATCTGAGTAACCCTCTCACCTTAGGGTCATGCAAGCAGTAGAATTTGCCAACAGAGACCAGAGTGTCCACTTCATATATAAAACTCAATGGTTTTGTCTGCACTGCCTCTTAGCAGTTCTCTGGAGGGTACTTGCCTGCAGAAACTCCCACACAGCATGGGGAGAGCAGCAGTGTCGTGGGCTGGCCCTTCAGCACCAGGTCATGCTGGTGGGCACTGCACGTTCCACATGGGATGCTCTGGGCTGTGTGGCCTCTCTCCGTTTCTCCTCAGGGCCAGGGACATAGGAGACTGCTTCAGGTATGTGCTGCTTATCAGGGATGAACTCTCTCCAAGACACCTGCTTCAGTGCTGGGCTTGGTGTGCCCTGCATCTCAATCCAGAAAGAGTAACAGAGTTGAACCTGGCAGGAAAATCAGATGGTGATGACCAGAGGTTTGTAAGCAAATGCTGTATGCTTTAGACAAATCGTACAGAAATCATCAGAAAGGGGGGATTGTTCTCCTTTTTCTCCTAATCTAAATATCTCTCAGAAAAGATTTTCTCATTCTGATTGAATAACAGGATGTGAACACAGTCCTTAATGATGCTTGTTGATAAAGGCAAGGCTAGACAGAGCTGTAAATAGGAAAAAAAAAAAGTCAAATCTGCAGCTCACAACTTTTCTGTGGTATAGTTTATCCATGAAGGTTTCAGAGCTGAGGCTGCAATTTGCTGTGCTATCTGTCTCTGAGGTTAGAGATCACTTTCCTCCCAAAGCACTCGGTACTGATTGCTCCTCACCCAATCCCAGCGTCTTGAATAAGTGTTTTGCATTGGTTACTAAAATAAGTAATTGACAGTTTCTGGAAAGAGCAGGGGGAGTGGGCCTTGGGAAAACACATTCTTGTGAAAGCAGAAGCTAGGCAGACTCAACTTGATATGGAAGTGCAATTAATCATCAGTGAGGCGTTGCAACAACTCAGCTGAGATGTGGCAGATTCCCTGTCATTTCAAAATTTTCCCCATTGCCGTGGTTTAAGCCATAAATCAGCCACGCAGTTTGTTCACTCACTTCCCCCTTTTTCTTCCCTCTGCTCCTGGAG
>JANRGW010006536.1:0-10210 GCA_024733675.1 Psilopsiagon aymara
GTGAGGGTGGTGAGGCACTGGAATGGGTTGCCCAGGGAAGTTGTGAATGCTCCATCACTGGCAGTGTTCAAGGCCGGTTTGGACATAGCCTTGGGTGGCATGGTTTAGTGTGAGGTGTCTATGCCCATGGCAGGGGGGGTTGGAACTGGATGATCTGAAGGTCCTTTCCAACCGTAACTATTCTGTGGTTCTGTGATTTTATGTTTAGTCTGACCGAGGGCTTTCTGAGTCTCATGCTCTGCCAGGGAGGAGGGGAAGCCAGGAGGAAGCAGAGACAGGCTGCTTGATCCAAACTGACCAAAGAGATATTCCAAACCACAGCATGTCATGCCCAGTGTAGAAACTGGGGGCAGTTACCCAGAAGGGCTAGATCACTGCTCAGGTCGGGCTGGGTGGTGAGTAGTTGTATTCTCTTCCTTTGTTATTTCCCTTATCATTATTATTCTTGGTGGTAGCAGCAGTGGTTTGTGTTATACTTAGTTACTGGATTTTTCTTATCTCAACCCATTGGAGTTACGTTCTTCCGATTCTCCCCATCCCTCTGGGAGCGGGGGGCAGAAGCGGGGGGTGGTGAGCAAGTGGCTGTGTGGTTCTGGGTTTTCAGCTGGGTTTAAACCATGACATTATTCTGAGTGAAACAAAATTGTTGTAAGTAAATAAATTCAATAAGCAACTTTTTTCTTGTGTGTGTGTAAAAGCACCAGTAAAATTTCAGTGTTAAATCTATGTAAAGAAATGGTGCTAAGTCTATAAATTTTTTTGCTGAGAAGTAACCTACAATGTTTGACTGAGAAATACAGTCTATTTCTAAAGTAGTGTGATTTTTTAAATTTGTTTCTCTTTGCTGCTAAAATCTCTTTTAGAAAAGAAGAGCTTGTTTTTATTTTTAAAGTATGTAAAGCTTTTAACGGTACTTTAGAAGGAGGGCATCTTCTTCATGCTGCAGCTTTATTATAACATGAATCTGGGGTTTTGGTCTGTTTTGAACTAAATGAATAATTAGTTTTGACCAACTAATTTACTTAGAACCTTGAAGTTTGCTCTGGATCATGTGCTAATTTGCCACAGGCAATCCCCTCTATTTTTTCAGTCTGATAGATTTGATGTCTCCATTTAAAGTGCACATCCTGGTTTGTTTCAGTGCTTTTAATTTAATGTAAAACATTTCTCTCTCTTGTCTTAGTTTATGAAGCTTCCAGAAAAACCTTATCTTTTAGACAAGTATTGCTCCTTCTTCATGATCAGCGAACTCAGGCTAAAATATTACAGGGAATCATCATCAAGGATTACTCTGGGATGGGGTAAATGCTGGGAGAAAGGAGACTGGGCAGAGCTCCACCAAAAAAAAAAAAAAAAAGAGGATATTATGAAGGGCATGGAAAAAAAGGAACTGGGAAAGAGTTTTCAGAAACTAGTGAATGAGCAGAAACCAATGGGAGGAAGTATGACATGTTTTTATTTTAGCCTATTCAAGATTGTTGAGTTTACGTGTTTCCTACATTGCTGTTTTGTTCAGCTCTTAAAAGCAAACATATCCAGTTGTTTCAAGACGCAGCCTAGTCTTGATTTGGAACTGAGGAATCAGAATGGTATCTGAAATGTTTTCTGAAGTACTGGTTTTGGTTTTCATGGTAGGTGGGAAGGGCCACATGAAGACTGCAGTATGTGCTGGAATAATGAATCATAATTGAAAAATTTCAACATGAATGAACTTCTAGTAAATAATTTCCATCTTAATAATGTACGGATGCTTAAGGATTCTGACATGCTTCTGTCTGACCATATGTTGGTCTGTGGGGCCTTCTCACAGCACATGCTACTGAAGAAAGTTTCTCTCTGAAATAGTGCTTGATTTGAAGCAAATGTGAGATAAAATGTTTGAAAAGCTCTCGGAGTTCCCCAGGAAAAGATCACCAGCATTGCCTGATGAGTAACAAATCCCCCACTTAAGTAATAGAGTGTTCAATTTTTTCTAATTTCTAATCTGTTGCAGTTTGTCTTGGATATATGAGTCAAGTGCTTGCTGGAGACATCTAGATTTGACTTAATTGGGTTAAACCATCTCCTGTAAGATGACTGTAACAGCCTTTCTCTGTGCAAAAGGCACTCCTTGTTCCCCTCAGGATCTAGCCTCAGCTGCTTCATAATGAAGATTCTGCTGATGGCTTCTGTGGAAATTGTCTGACCAGAAACAGAGCAATGGGAATCCTGTGGTGTCCTAATTTCCCTGACCCTGTTTTGCTGCTTTGTGCCTGGAAGTCAGTAATGTATTCTGCACTGCTACAGAAATTTTTGCCGAAGCTGTTCTTTAAATACACATCTTAATGTTCAGTTATGCATTAAAATATTTTAAGGGAGTGCTAAGCTGCCCAAGTGTACTGTGTAGATTGTGGTGGTTTTACCTCCACAGGATCCAAATGGAACCATATTGATTAGCTCTGGGCTCTAATTTATCTAATTGTTTCTTTTTTTTTCTCAGTATCTATGCATTGTCTTGAACCAGTTTTCTGTAAGGCTCAATAGTTGAACACTGTGGAACACCACCCCTTACATACAACAGGAAGAAGTCAGTATCTGCTTTCTCCAAAGTGCATTTCAAGGAGCAGTCCATATTTGCTTTAGAATTAATCATGCTGCCATTTTGCTTAATGAGGGCAAGTTTTGCTGTCGCTGTAACCTGAGTCTGTCCATATGCACCTGTGTTCTTTATTAGTCACTTCATGGTTTTAGTTAGTTACATGGCTGTTTGCTAGCTAGATGAAAGTTGTAACTCCCAGAGTAATTCTAGAAAGGGGTAATACAGTTTTTCACCTTGTGCTGTGTGCAGGGATGAAGCTGTGTCAGCTAGCTGTCAGCTGTGTCCTCTTTTCAGCCAGGTAGAAAGATTGTATTTCTTACCCTATGTTTATGCTATTCTTGCCAAAAATCTAACCTCCCCTTCTTCAGAGAAACAGATTTTTACAGCTGGGTTAAGTAGTTGTTTGCTGAATTTCCTCTAACCTTTTGTGAATTGTGTGAGGTTCTTTGCTTCTCAGTTCACTTGCTGTATGTTGAAAATAAAATGTGTAGATTGTACTCCTAAGTAGTTAATAAAGAGAAAGTTCAAATTGCGCAGGGAGAAACATTTGCAGTGTGCGTTTTACTATTTTAGTAGTATTCCTGTGTCATTTTGGGGAGGAAAAAATATCTTCTGCATTTATTTTATCATTTTAACCAGAGGAGCAGCATACAGATATCTTGATAAAGAATTACATAATCAGTTTTTAAATGAGATCTTCTGTTACCAATTTGGAATACACAGAATTATTTATGTAGAGTTAGAAATGTCTTTATACATGTACATGCCCATTGTATATAGGGTCTGTAAATGCATGGAATATGACAGCATTAAAGAACACTGATAGCCAGCCGATGAAGACTGCAGTAAGATGTAGGGGTAATTGAGTTTTACAGATTATTTGATAGCTATGAGGAGCATAACTGAAAGCTGATCAGAGAACTTATCCTAATATCTGCCAATAAGGGTCAAAATATAGCCGTATAATAGTCACTGGCATTTAGGGGTCACTTATAATGTCATTTTAATGCACTATGCAAGGCTGAAAAATCAGTACCGTGTCAATGCGTTGTACCTTAATAAAGACTAAAAGGTAACCGCAGGCTGATGGTGCACTGTGGTGAGAACGGCTTACTCCAGCACTAAATCATCCCTGTCAGTTGCTGGCAGAGCTCACCTCTGTGTGTGGATTTTTAATGAGCTTTAAAGGTACAATAGGCTTTTACTTTTTATAGATATGCTTTTGTAGTTTGTTACTGGCATTAGCAAATTTAAGCAAATTTTAAGAAGTAATGATTGTTTTTTTGGGGCACAAGGATTGCTTTTATATTACCTTTTTTAACTAAGGACAGATGTGTGTTGACTATGTAGATTACATATTTCATTGATCCCCTCCCCCTGCAATGTTGCTATGCATTGTGCTACTGCATTTTTAGTAAAACCTGATATTCTTAGAGCATGTGATTTCTTTACAGATCAGTGCACCTTTCATATCCCTCATTAAGCCAAAAAATATGGTCTTCTGTGAATGTAAAAGATGAAAAAATGATTTTTCAATCAGCTAAGACCAAGCAAATTTCACAGCAGACATTTCATCTATCTGTTTAGCTGGGAGCATAATACAGTGTGGGCAGTTCCCATAAAACACATGTAAGCATGTGCCTTTTCTGGCATGGGTGAGAAAAGGCTCTGAAGGAAAGTTCTCATCAATTATTTAATTGCAGTTACTGTTCCCTTCACTCCATAATTGCTTAATGGGATACTTGTCAGTGTCTTTGAGAAAAGTAACTGCCTTCTTCAAGGTGTAGAACCTCATTTGCTATAGGACCTTGGTGATAAATAGGAAAAGCGGCTTATGCCTGGGCTGCAGAATGTGCAGGAATACTTCTCAGGCCTTGTCCTGTGTATGTGTGTTCGCTGCTGTATCTCACAGTACGTGTATTTTGGAATATATTGGTGCTTGTAAGGTTTCTGGCCTTGACCATGTTAATTAAATTTCAGATAAATACGGTAAGCAGACGTCATGCTTATCTGCATGTAAAGAATTTAGAATAAATTACATAGGGGCATTATAAAGAGGGGTTTTTCTTGTTGGGTGTTGTTTTTTTTGGTTGTTTTTTTTTTTTTTTTTTAATGCATTTTGTAACTGGCTTGCGATTCCAAGCAGTTCTTTGACTTAATTTTAATATGCAATTCTTAGGGCAATGATGTGAAGCCAAATTCCAAGCACTAGATGTTGTTGCTTGAAGAAATGAAGTGTCATTTTCCTGGCTGTGACATTTCTGAAGTACCTGAATGTGGTAGAAGTGTCCCTTGTAAGTAACTGCTGCATTTGTATGAGATTTGTTGGCAAATGTTTTAATGTCATAGAAGCTGGCATTTCAAGTGGACTTGCCAAGGGACAAATCTCCCTTTCTCTGAGGCAGCACAACTCAAATCAGATAAGATGGAGTTCTTTCTTATAATTGTAGAAGTTCTGTCAAATCTGTTTAATATTGAGATACTGACCCATTTGCATTGGGCAAATGTTGGTGACCAGAAAAAAGCACAAGTTTAATCTGTTGTTATATTTATCAACTTTTGTTTTGTTAAAGTTAACCAACAGTTCATTTTTGCATCTTAAATGTTTTTCAGCACATTTTATTTCTATTAAAAAATCCTACTGCAGTCTCTTATCATATTGGAAACTACCAGTGTCCTTAAGGACTTGTGCATTAAGATACTTAGGAAGAAAAAAAAGCAGGACTTTCTTTGCAAATTAGATGTCATGAGTGTTAATATGACATTGTTAATAACTCAGTGCCATTAAGTATCCCTGATGAATTTGCACATTAAATGCATGTGAGGGAATGATTTGAGGAGGGAGTTGGTCAAGGGATATAAAGTTCGGCAAGATAAGGATCAGTCGTACATGCTGGACCATGGCTACGCACACAGGCTAAGCTCTCAGGACCTTGTGATTGTTTTGCTTTTAACTAGGCTGTCACAGCTGCCCTGCTGTAGAATGCTCTGCTGCACTGTTGTTTTATATAGATCAACAGTGAAACATGGCTGTGGGGGAGGAAAATTGTCAATACTGTTGGATTGTGGCTTTTTTAACTGGGAATTTTTTACCTATTGTTATCCCACTGGCATTTGGATTCAGATGTGTGTGCTCATGTCTTCTGCACTATTATTATTGAGGAATGGAAAGATTTTTATTTTTTTTTTAATTAGGTTTTAATTTATATAAAATAGTTACATTAATAAATTTAAATTGCACTAAAAATTCAAGTGCCTGCTTGGCAGAGTACATTATGGGTGGTATTATGAAATCTAAATTATTTGCTCGTGTATTTACTTGCAGGGAGGGAGCAACTCCCAGCTGATCCGGCAGACCTCTTATCAGGAAGACTTGTGTTAATAGGAAAGCTAAGGCCAGAAGCAATGAGAGCTGGGGATCAGGTCTCCTGTAATCTTTGTCTTATTGTTAGCTGGTGTGAAGTGAGCATTTTTCACTTGAGTAGCTGCTACATACATATGACAGTAATACGCAAGTAATTACTCTTTCAGGGCTTGCAGCTGTAGGACTGTGTCCTACATTGGAGACTTTTGTCTTGGCAACCTTCTCCCTGGGATTCCAGGCTGCATTTACAACTGCGCTTCTGCATCTTCTCAACACCATTACGGGCAGCTTTGAAGAACGCTATGGTGATTTCTGATCCCATAGCAGAAAGAAGGAATGCAGATGACATTGTTATGAGATTATTGTGCATTTTCTGTTTAATTCCATCAAATATGTTTGAGTACTACTGGGGTCTTTTTTCTTTCTTTGAAAGTATATATGAATTTGCACAAAGAGATGTAGACTTTTTTTTGTAACACTGTAGAGAATCAAGCAAGCGTGGCTGATAAGTTTTTGCGTGTATGCATTAAACAGTAACAAATTGAAGCCAGTGTAGCTTTTGTCATGTGCAGCTCATTTTTTGCTTGAATATATGGTATCCTTTATAATATATCTAATTAAATACTTATTTTAGAGAGGCCATACTTGCATGTCTTCGCTATATACTGGGTTATTTTTTTTATTTCTTTTTTATTGTTCTCTGCCTCTTAAGGCCTTTTCATTTAAATCAAGGTCAATGATAGAAAACTCTTGGTGTAATGCCAGTGTCAATTGCAGAGGAGTTAACATAATTAAACTGGATTATGGTTTTAGGTAGACAGATTTCAAACAAACTTAGCCTAACATTTGGCCTGAATAGAAATGCATGTTCATTATTAAGGTACTTGAAAATTTTGGGTATGAAGTAGTGCAGTGGTGTTGAATAGTAGTATGTCTGTAACTGAAATACTGGAAAATTGATGTTGTTTGAAGTATTTTTAACAGTGGTTCATAGATACTTTTAAGTTGTGATAATAACTTCGTTTCACACTTGATGTAACATGGTATTCTGTCTGTTTTCATGTACCTGCTGTCCATGACAAGACTCCCTAATAGTTTATTTGCAACTGTTGAGCATCTTCAGACTGTTGCTCAGGCTGAATTACTGTTTTCAACATAATGCTCAGTCATTGTGATTATGATCTCTGTAAGACACTAGCTATCATAAAGGAATGTCAGATCCCCTAATTAGCAGTAGACAAATACTATTTAGAAGGTGCAGTACAGAAAGGTGAAAACTATAAATCTGGTGAGAGGTGATTAAAACAAAGTGTCTGGATGCATTTGTTTACTTTTTATACCTGTAATAATAAATGTGCCATCCCACAGTACATAGACATGAGGCACCTCCGTCTGTAGAATTCAGGGTGCATCTTTAAATGTGTGACCCAGGCCAAGGGTTGCCTTTGAATGACGAGACTTGTATTATCTGTGATAGTGCAGAGTACTTGCAAGGCACATTGAATCTTATGTTGTCACAGATGCATTGTTCAAGCTTGAACAAAAAGGGGAAAAATTACTTTGTAAATTTGTTTTGTTTGTGTGTTTGTTTTTTTTTTTTTTTTTTTTTTAACTCAGGTATTATATTTTCTGAGCTCAGTAAACAATTTTTGGCATCTTTGTGTATCATCTTTTCCTTCTTCCTTTGTGCTTCCTTATTCTCTGGGGTGTATAATTGTATGATTACCCCTTCTTTTGGCCACAATCTGCCTTTGTGGAGAGAGAGAGGCACTGTACAGTGAATTAATAATCAAGGCATAAACTCCAGGATTTCTTTACAAATTTAAGTTATGCTCCTTAATTATGATGTATTATGACCTCCTGTTCTTTCTTTCTGTTAATAGGTTCTGTTTTTATGCTAAAAGTTCAAGTAAATGACATAATCAGTCATCAGTACCTACAACAAGCGGTTGTAGAAGTGTTTGTTAACTACACAAAGACAAATTCTACTCTTACGGGAAGCAATGGAGCAGTATTAATAAAAGTTCCATACAAATTAGGAGTAAGCTTAACTATCGTATCATACAAGGATGGCTACATGCTAACACCTTTGCCTTGGAAGACTGGGAGAATGCCAAGTACGTAAACGTCTTATAGTCCTATTATACAACCCTATCTGACAGTAATTAAATTTCTCTCTTTCTCAGCAGTCTGGGTAGTTACTGTCAATTGAAAATGTCTGATGTCAGTCAAGGGAGATGGTGCCTGTCAATGCAGATGTGAGGGCGAATGGTCTGTTAGACTTACTGAAATTCTCATTACTGTAAAACAGAAAATAGCCCTTTTTAACTCTCAGTAGGTTATATTGTGGTACTTTGAGTCTATTCCGAGAAATCATTTACCTAGACTCAAATGGTAATGTGTTTTGACAAAAGTCATCCTGTCTTTAGTAATTCCTGGAGTGCTGGTGCTTTGAGTCCTGTGAACAGGTATAACCTTGTTGTTGCAGCTTCCTTTCAGCAGTGTTTCCTCACAAGTTTTCCTTTTATCTATTGCATGCTCTTAAAAATTGTATGTTTGGGGTTTTTTTTATTTCTTTTATTTTTTTTTTTAAGAGGTGGAATCTTAAGAATTCCAAGCACTTGTTTATCAATAGAAGGCATAAGACAGTAGCAAACACACAACAGAGGCCTTCCTGCCTAACCACTAAAATTCCTGCTCTGGACAGCAGGACTGACTTGTTTATCTAGTCTTCATATACTCATACAGTTTTCTTTTTAACTGTTCTATTCACTATTCCTTCAGATTTGGATAGCTTGCAGGATTTTTTCAGTTGCACAGTGTAATGGATATTATTACTTTCCACAGTATACTCTTCTGTGACGCTTTCATTATTTCCACAAAGTCAAGCTAATATGTGGCTGTTTGAAGATACTGTCTTAATTAGTGGAAAGCTGTCTGGTAAGTTCAGGCTATGCAGCCCATAATCTAAACACTTTGTGACAACCATCTGTACATATACAAAATAAAATTAAGCATGTTCATATCCTCATGTAATGCTTATCTCAAAACCAGATTTCCAGTTGTTAATTAATAGTATGTGTGGCTGTGACAATTGCTAGACATACACAAAGCATGGAGAAAATGGGTGAAAACAGGTTTTTATACTAAATGGATTTCTGAACAGTAATAAAAACTGTTTGTGTATTTTACCATTGCTGAGACAAAATTTTACTCTTTTATAGATGCCAAATCTCAACCAAATGTTCAGTTTCCAAAATTTTTATTAAAGCTTCCAACAAATCAACATATTACAAATGTTACAGCCTATCTGACAGTGCCAGAGCAGTTTTTGAAAGTAGACAGCTTTGTCTATTCAACAGGAATTCTTCTAAATAAATCAGGTATGTAAATATGTTAAGAATTTTTTTTAAGGAAGAAATCTTCTAATTATAATGAATATGAGTGTTACAGAAAAACATATGCTTAAATCAAAAGGGCCTGAACTTGCTTCCATTACATTAAAGCTTTGTTCTATGAACACATCAGGTGAGTAATTAATGTCACTTTTTGTCTTACTCCATGCAGTATTAGAACATAGCGTATCTTACTAAACTGAAATACTCCTTCAGAATCTGCTTTTTACATACACATATGTATGTATATAAGGTGTTTACTAAACATGTATGTGTATAAATATATATGCACACATTATACAAATAAGTTGTTTGATAAACACCTTAAAAATACAGTTATGGTCAGCATGTAAACTAGATGAACCTAAAGAAATAAGTGAAACTGCAGCAGTCGACTTCAGCTGTGGGGTTTTTGCATCTTCACTAGAATGGTTGCCCCTCGGAGCTTTATACCTAGCATAAAAATTGTACGGAAGCTCATGTTTATCTCATGGGCAATTAATCTGCATGAGCCTGTTTAAAATGAAGTAGTCACTGTGTATACAGAGCACAGCTGTAGCAATCTTTTCTGTGCATTTGTTTCACTGGAGAAGCTGTAAGCAGTTTCATGCTCATATGCAGTTGGATCTTTCAGTATTTGTCATTCTACAGATTTTTATTATTATTTGCATAAATACAATCTCTGGTAGATAGTACTGTGTGCAGTTTCATCTTTCTTTTGTTCTTTTCTTCTATTCTCAGTGGAACTGAAGCCATGAGGCTCTTAAATTCATAGTCGCACATGAGGAAGCTGCTACATAGAATCATAAAATAGTTAGGGTTGGAAAGGACCTTAAGATCATCCAGTTCCAACCCCCCTGCCATGGGCAGGGA
>JANRGW010006536.1:10301-31379 GCA_024733675.1 Psilopsiagon aymara
CATATCCAATCTAAACTTCCCCTGTTTAAGTTTGAACCCGTTACCCCTTGTCCTATCACTACAGTCCCTAATGAAGACTCCCTCCCCAGAACTTGTCATGCTCTCTCATTTAATTTTCATCAAAATCAAAATGTATATTGATACCTTGACATACATTTTTAAAAAATTTTTCTTACCTTTATTTCACCTCTTTACATGTAAAGTATAAGAGAATAAACAGCATTTCTCTCCTTCATGTTTTCCTTTTAATCTGTCTGGCATGTGTTCTAAATTATTCATATACTCCTAAAGGAATAAGCTTGCTTTTAGGGCAGGTGGAAGCTAATTGATATCTGACACACTAGGATTTTTCTCACAGACAGCTTCTAACAGCTTGCATTGATTTAACAGTGTTCTGGTACTTACTAATTCTGTTTCGTTTTCTTTCATCATACTGTCATATGGTACATTCTGAAGTATTTGCAAATCAGTGTTAAGGAAAACAAAGGAAACAAACTTTCAGGCTTCATTGTAAAACTCCATATATGCAGCATTTTCTTTGAGTGTTCTGACAATCCTCATGATTAACTATTCAGTTAATTATAACTGCCAAGTTAGAAAGTTAATCCTTACAGGAAAGTTTTAAGAGGACTGTTCAACTAAGGAAAAATGCAGTGGTCATAGATTCGCATATGGCTTCAGTTTGATTCAGTGTTACGTATATTGCAGTTATACAAAAAATTTTAAACTATCTCTATTTCACCATAGGATAGCTGTTTTGCAATCATATTATCTGAGGGCTAAAAACCTTCTTCCTTCACACCCAAGACAGATTTTGCCTCACCATTGTTTCTGCAGTCATCATTAAACCTGTATGTCAAAAGTCTGTTTCACTTTTACAGATTTGGTATAGAAATGACTGGGGTTTATTTTAATCCAATTTTGAAAGTCCAGAAGAGAAAAATGTTGATTTTTATTTCACCAAGTTGTGATATCTACTGTGTAGCTGGATGTGAATGGGGGCTCACTTCTAGTTACAATTAGGATATATTCTTAATTATAAATGTATATATTTTTAAGTACACTATGAATGGAGAATTACAGTCAAGCTATTTCTTGCATTTAGGTTTCAAAAGCATGGAATTAGCTCCTCTTGCTGCAATATGTGTAAACGTTCGTTTAACTGGGAAAGAACTAAAAGTAAATGGTCCCATTCAAATTACGCTTCCTCTTCCCACAAGTACTGTAAAATCAGGAGATGCTGTACCTGCATGGGCATTTGATATGAAAACTGGTAAGTGGACTAAGTTATTTGTTATTCTGCCTTTTGGCACATGTATATAGTTTTGGCCATATAACACTGTATGTCATGAAACAGGGACTGCACTAATGTATGAGGTAGTCATAAATAGTCTCAAATCTTTTTTGATTGATTAACTTGAATTGTTCAGATGAATTTCCGTGCTTTCATTAGTTCAAAAAGCTCTGGTAAAATTCATTAGCATTCCTATTGAACAAATTTTTAAATGGATTTTTATTTTGATGGGAGATTAAGGATTCAGGGGATATACATTTTAGGTGATGTTAAATTTTAAGCAAGGGAATTTTGTGAATGCCTTTTTAAAAGAAAATCAGACTTAAAGATTTGGATGTTTTTTTCCTGGAGTATAGCTGTAAAGATCTTTTGACACTAAAACTGGGATAGATACTACTTCAGTTAACAAAAGCATTTCAGAAAACGAAATTAAGGCAAAATAAAAGAGTTATCAAAGAGAACAACATTGTTCTTACAGTATGCATTGGAAGAGAAGACTGAAGATTAGACATTCTAAACCTTTTGTCAGCTGTTCAAGTCTAATTTTGGTCAATAGTAGGTAATGAGCTAGATACACTTATCCCATTTAGATGTGCGTATTCACCTAGCACAGGATGAGTGTACTGATAATCTTGCATTGTACCTTATACTTCCTATCATTCTTTGGCTTGAAACATGCAAGCGAGTGAAGAGATAAGTGTTTCACTCCTTATTAAGGCAAAAAGCTGTTATTCAAGTGTTAGAAGTACGGCAGAGGACACCAGCAGTTAACAGGTGTTGTTTACAGGTTCAAGAAACAAATCTGTCATCTTAATGAAGAACTAAAGAACACTGAATTGGGAACATGCTAATAAAAATGACTAGGTTGTCTCTTGGGATAAGAGTGACTAGAGTAACTTTTGGAATAGATTAAATCTATCTATACACCTAGAAGACTTCAAAGGAGTGACTGGTGATAAGAGAGAGCATTCTTCATCAAAGAAAGCATTTTAGTCTGACACGGTAAAATAGCACAAGGGGGTTTAATTTCTTGCTGCCACAGCCACTTTTGCCAGCTCCTTTGTTCATCTGTACCTGTGCTGAGCTGTTCTATCTCACTAAATGGATAACTAGTGTTATTACACAGTGTTAACAAAAAGTTGACAGAGTTCGAGCAGCTTAGCACAGGATCAGGTTAGAGTACAAACCAGTGTAATGTGTATGTGGGTGTTGAGGGACCTACTCAACAAGCCTATGTAGGCATGTTGGCCTTGGTACGGCAAAAGCAGGAGCGTGGCATGCTGATCCAACTGAAACTATTGGGTTTTAGCTGTTAGATGGTGTGTTCTCCGATAGAGGTGAATTGTTTATGGTGGCTGCTCACTGAGGTGTAGTGTTTGCCTGGAGCGTTCCTTGATGCTTGCTGATGAGAGGACTAGGAGGACTTTGGACAAGGACAGGGACTTTTGGGACATAACTCCCACTTTTTCTTCTGCTTCCTCCTCTCTCTTCTGCAGTGACAATTTGCAACTGTATTTGTTGTTCTGGAGGTTTATTCTTAAATATGTTTATTTTATGTTTACCTTTGATTTGACATGTGCAAAACAACTTTTTTCTAAGGTAACTGAGTAATAGCAAAGTATTTATTAGTCAAGGTTCTGGTGACTGCAGACAGTTGAATGCCTCAGCTCTCCAGCAAGCATTCAAGAGAGTACGTAAGTAACAGTAGGCCCCCATCTGAGCTGAATGGAGGCCTACTGTTGCACTGAATAATGAGGTTTTGGCATCCTAGATGTTGTGTGGGGGATGGTCCCCAGAAGTATCTTGAAACACTCTTTTAAACGCTGGAGTCCTTGGATAATATGTCATAATGGTAATCAGCTTCCATGTCAGTATTGATAGTGGTAAGGGAGCAGGTCTGTGTTTGAAATTGTGTAGAGTAATCTATATGCATCAGAAAAAAGATAGAAATTGCTTTCACATGTCTGCTTGTGCAGTGTTCCCTGGGGTTACTTGAAGTATAATTGTACTAAGACTGTTTCTGGAAAATGAGGTTTTCTAATTACATTCCAGGTGTTGTAAATGCAGAATTTGTTGATGTATATTGAATGTGGCTTCCTTCTTTTTCTTTCTAAGTATTTTGCCTCATTAGTACCAGAAGTACTTTGTGGATTTTAATAGAATTACAAAAAAAAAAAAAACCAAACCAAAACCACCAAAAACCAGGCAGGCTGGCATTGCAACGTTAAATTGAGAACAATATCCCGCTGCTTAGCAGCAAATGGTGTAGAATATGCGCTTAGTCATAAATCTCATCTTAGTGATTTTCTTATTATGTATGATTTTCCATCCAGTATACTGAGGAAGAGATAATCTACTGAAGAGGACAGCAAAGATTGTATAGCTTCTTATAAGTCTCTTCAGTCAAGATGGAACTTCTGGAGACCTGAAATTTTTTATTGTCTTATGTATTTGGTGATTCATGTGGGTTTTATATCTGTCTGCAAGTAGCCTACCCTACTGTAAAACAATGGTTTTACAGTATAGCAGCATCTTGCCTTAGAGTTGACAGGACAGAGAATTTGAGGACCTGTTGTCTCCATATGAGAGTTAAGGATAGAAGACTTTTCTGGCTGGTCTTGCTCCTAAATCTGGAGAAGAGGATTTCCAGGTAACTGAGAAACCACCTCTTTGAGGGCTCTAGGTGGCTGCTGCTGTTACCCCTTGTCAGCTATTACAAGTTATCAGGAGAAGGCTGCAGGTTTTACTGCCAAATGATATTTTGTGTGTGTGCACATGCACATGACATGTCACTTCTCAGATTCCTCCTGTATGGTAGATTTTTCCTTTCACTTTGCTGAAAGAAAGATCTTGGAGGAAAATCAAAATGATAGGGCTTATATGAATTATGCTTTTTGTGTGCTTTGGTTAGTGCTATTTTAAAAAAGCTGGTGGTTTTCTCTCCTTAGTATTTGCAGTTTGAAAATGTAAAGTTGTTTATATGAGGTTGTTTGCTGTCCTTGGAATTTCACAGATGGGCCACAATAAATGTGTTCAAATGTAGGTCTGTCTTTTCTACTACATGCTTTATTAATTGTGGAAGCTGGTACACTGTAATACCTGTCTTTTGCATAGCTAAACAGATGGTGTGGAATCTGTGTCTTAACAACAGACCTTCCTTGGGTTAATTTAACTGTTACTCATTGGGGCAGGGAGGGAGAGAGAAGTATACAAGACAAACATTGTTTATCCTGTTGTAGTTTATTAGATTAAAATGCTTTCCCTCAAAGTGCTGCTAGTTAACGTTAAACTTGTATTCATATGCTTAAATTACCTGCTTCTTGATTTTTTTTTTTTAAGTCTTGGATCTCATACATGCTTAAGCTCATAAAACAGGATTTTTTTCACGATTTGTGTGCTTACCTATGAAAGATATTTATAGAAAATAAATTATATTAAATTAATTCTGGTAAATAATGTTGATGTTTTGTTTCAAAGTAAACGTCCACACAGGGATGCCTGCAGTGAAATTATCAAGAGAGAAAGTATGCATGTTTAGCTAAGATTGTGTAATAATCACAGAAGCTTCTGCTTTTCTTATAACCTTGTGTATTTTTGCTAACAGCTTAATCACTAATGGTTTGATCTATAGCAGAATGCTGCATGACCTGTGCAATATTTTGCCCTTTTTTTTTTCCAGGTGCTTGGGTAAGCCATGGGCTAGGAATGGTAAGGGAAGCAGATGGTCAATTAGTATGGACATACACTGCTCAACACTTAGGCTACTGGATAGCAGCTCCACTGCCTGCAGCAAGAGGTATTGCAACAACTGGCAAAGAGATCACTGGCTAACCAAAGTAATAATATACTGTAAGGCTGTCAGTTTGATTGCTTTATTTAACAACAAAGGGAAAAACAACATGCAGTTTGAACAGTTGGATAACTTCTGTTTGTATCCTGATAGTGTGCCTTTGTGCATGTAACTGTTTCCTAGAACTTCAGATATATTAAAGGGGGAAAAGTTCAGACTGTATTTGAATTTACGTGTTTATACTGTCGCCATCTTTTGGAAGAAGCCTGCAAAGGAGCTGTGCCTATGGAGAGCTAGTAATCAACAGGACTGTATCCCTTACTGTAGAGGATCATGGATGACAGGAGGAAATACAGTGAGAAAGTTAATCTTGGGTACAACAGCTGCAGTGAATTCTGTGTTATGTAAACTTGTATGTTTTGCAAATTCATATGAAGGGTTTCTTATCAGAGAACTAGGATGTCAAATTAAAAACATACTACTTTCTGACAGAAGCACTATGCAGAAAATGTGGACCATTTTTCTAAATGGACACCTAATACAAGTTAATTTGACTGGAATCAAGTAGATGTCATGGTAAGGCTTTAATACTTGAGATGACCCTTTCAAGCTGTATTACGTTATAACCACTGTATGTTTTCAGTTTGAAATAGCAAAGTGAAAAAGAAAGGGTAAACATAGTGCCATAGCAACTCAAAATTACTGAAAAAGTATAGTTTAATTTATTAGCTACAGCTCTGCATATGAGGCAGAATTGTTTTGGGGAACTAACTCTTATCTGGTTTTGCTTGGCAATCTAGAATCCATTATTAGTGCGGCTTCCAAGGACATCACAGCCTATCACACAGTGTTTCTCACGGCCATCCTGGGAGGTACTGTTGTCATTATCATTGGATTTTTTGCTGTTCTTCTTTGTTACTGCAGGTAAGTAAAAATAAGCTCAGCATGAATGGAGTTTAAGGCTGATAAAATAGTCTGTTGAAGTTTCCTTAGCTAAACTATAACGTATAGCTAATATTTCTTTAAAAATCACAGTTATTACGGAACGTTAACTTTGAGATGGCACATTACAGTTTTTAACCAAATCTGATCTTCAGCTCTGGAAGTCAACAGTATAGTATTTCTTGGTATGCTCTACAGTCACCCTGCATCTCTTTTGCTTAGGGATAAATGTGGTCGGACACAAAAGAAGGAAAAAAGTACAACTAAGCTGGAGGTCATCAAAAAAGACCAGACTACCTCAACTACACACATAAATCACATCAATGCTGTCAAAGGGTCTTTAAAGTTAGAGGAAAAGTCACAGATATACACACCCAAGATTTCATACAGCCCTCAAAGAAGGATATCCATAGACACAGAAGATGGAAAATCACGAGACAATTTTAAAATCTACACAGAGGATGCTTCTTACCAGTTATCCTGTCAGACTGGTCAGTCAAGAAATTCAGCCCATTCACTGGAGACTAATGCTGGAGTTAGGCATTTACAGCAGCTGAAGCATAGCAGCAGTATTATTTCCCAGGCTCCCAGGGACATTCAAGACCAAAACAGATACCTTTCATTGAAAGAGGAGATGTATGGGCTTTCCCATGTCCCAGAACACCTGATGCATATTTACAGTCAACCTGTTGCTGTTCTTCAAACCTCTGACCTTTTCCACTCCCCGGAACAATTGCATCCTGCTAAATCAGCAACTTTGCCAAGAAAAGGGCAGTTAGTTTATAGCCCCATGATGGAACCCATGAATCGCGACAGTTACATGCAGACGTTACCAAAAATGCCAGTGCACTCTCATCCACAGCCTTCTGTCTGCAGAGATGAAAACAGCGTATTAGATAGTGCAGAGGGCTTACCATCTCAGACTTCAAACTGGGGGCGGTACACTAATAGCTTGCTGGAATCCATCTCCGTTCCTGGGACATTGAATGAAGCAGTTGTAATGACTCCATTTTCATCTGAACTTCAAGGTATTTCAGAACAAACGTTATTGGAACTCTCTAAAGGAAAACCATGTCCACACCCTCGAGCATGGTTTGTGTCCCTGGATGGAAAGCCAATCGCTCAAGTGAGGCATTCTTTCATAGATCTGAAAAAGGGCAGAAAAACAGAGAGTAATGATACCAGTCTGGACTCTGGTGTGGACATGAATGAGCATCATCTTGGTAGGAAACTGGAGAGGGAGAAAACTTTCATTAAAACTATGCCCCATTCTAAGATCCTTTACTTGGAAGACCTGGATCTCAGTAGCAGTGAAAGTGGGACCACTGTTTGCACTCCAGAGGACCAGGCTGTGAGATACCTTATGGATGGAGGGAATGGACCAGTCATAGAACAACATGACGAAGAAGGTCTGAAAAGAAAAACTCTATCAGGAAGTCATGAATCTGGTATCCCTTCTGCTAAAAAAAGGGATAGACCATCTATCATGAGAAGAGATAGCAAAACCAATATCTGGAAGAAAAGAGAGGAAAGGCCACTTCTTCCTATAAATTAAAACACGGTGTGCTTTGTTGTGTTGCTCTCCCTGCTGGTATTGACCTCTTGGCTGCTTCTGTATTTCTGCGTTGTTGGGTTTATAAGGGAAATGTTGTTTTCTGGTATCAAGAGAAGTTACTTTTTTTTAGTATACAGATTGAGTTACTAAACTTCAACTGGGCAATTGATACTCAATGTGAATTGAAAACAGGGAAATACTACGATTAAATTTTTCCAGTTCCTAATTTTGCTGTCAGTACAGGGGGAAGCCCACATTTTAATCAGCCTGTCATTCTTGAATGCACTGTTGAGAAATGCAGGCACGTGTTTTAATTTTTTCATAATCTTTATTTAATGCATTGGTAGACTAGTTAAAGCAGTTCCTCAGCCTTGTCCCTAATCAGTGACCATCTCTGTAAAGTATTTTATATGTGAACTTTTCTAGGGATCTGTTACTACTTCTTTGTATAATGTAAAATGTTTCATCAGTTAGTCCTAGGACACCAGCAGATGAGCTCTGCTGGATTTATCAGTGGAGCTCTGTGGTATTCCTGCCCTTCCTGTGTGCCCATCCTCATGCAAAAGGTTTCCATTCCATATAGTACAAGTTCTGTGGCCACTGCAGTTCATGGTCCCTGGTGTTTTAAGATGTTGTGCACCTGCTCTGTTTTAATTTACTTTGTTTACATCTGCTATGAAGCATCCACGTCCAGCAGAAAAGGACTGGTTTCGGCAGCATTTGAAGCTGCTGTTACTGTTTATCCCAGTGTCTTGTTTTGGCTTTCTTGTCAGTTAAAATCTCTTCTGTATGCTGTTGGGCCAGTTGTGCTCCAGAACATAGTCTTTAATCCCTGCATATTTGTAAGTCAGAGTTTGTCCCATAATGAAAAGGTAATGCAATTTTAGACAAATTATGCCTTTGAGATAGGTTTGTTTAGCAGGAAAATTTGGCATTGTTGTTCTTCTTAATGTTTAAAAAAAAATGGAAGATCATTAAAGGTTTATGTGCCTACCTTTTGCCAGCCTGAGCTGCTTTTGTCTAAGTTGTGCATTGCAGAGGGGTTAAACAAGCTTTAAAAGTTGGGGGGGGTTATGAGCATGAGACAGCAGATCGCAAAATTTGGTGCAATATAAATACTACTTATGACTCAGAGTTAAATTTAACAAAAGGCATGAATGCATGAAATGTAACTAAAATATGTATAGAGGAAGGAAAAGGCCATCAGAATATTCTTTATTTTTAATATTCGATTTGTCAAAATTATTGCTTCAACTTTGGCTAACAGAAAAATACATGCATTCTTTAATGTGCTTCATATAGTATATAGAATGACTTTTGGTGGCTTTGAAGCTGTTTCCCTAATACGTTCCAGCATTTTGGCTTTGGCAGGTTGATTATAGATCATCCTAAAAAAAGCTTTATAAATATTTCCCTTAGAGCTTGGTTAAGGTTCTGTCCCAACACCCATATATAATGCCTGTATGTGAATTGTGGGGTGAGATGCACTTGATTGTCTACCCTATAGTACTCTTAAGAGTTGGGAAATACCCTATGCAGCTGGGCTTCTGGGAATATTTTCTCAGGAAACATTACTGTGAAATATATCTGTTACGTTGGAATGGCCAGTTGTCTGGTCCTGTTGTAGAAGCATATGTAAGGTATCCAGAATGGTACTAGCAATACATCAGTCCAACTTATGCTGTGCAGTTGCTTCACAAACAAAATATGATGTTCCTGTTAAGTTCACAAGTATGAAAGTGTACAATAAATTTGAGGTAGGTGTGTAAGTATGTCCATGATTAAATCGGCCAAAAGAATTGGCTTTAATTACACAATTTATCTATTTCAGAGGTGAAGATGGCTTGTCGTACGAGCATGCCTTTGGTACTTCTTTTAGGTAACTGATTAATGTTTCCTATACCAAATATATTTTCACAATACTTTTTTTTTTTTTTGTATATGCTGTTCCACTGGATTTTGCGTGTGATTAACTCTAGCCCCAAATACTTTCATCCTTTGCTTTAGTAGGAATCAATGTATATATTTTCTGTAGATGCACATTTCTTCTGAAAGCTGCTTTGATTTTTTGAGGCTTAATATTTCCCTGCTCTTAGGAGTTCCATCAGTTCTGAATGGCTCCCTTTTCAACAAGAAAGAATTATATATTCTCTTGAACGTAACAGAAAAACCCGAAGTAGTGGTTTTGAGATGTTCTTGTTAACTTGATATGTCTCTATTTGAAATGTTTGCCTGCAGTAACTTAAATATATTGCAGATTTCTCTCAATGCATTTTTTCAGCGTATATGCCAAAACCACCTAATTTTCCAGACTTACTTGTATGATTAAAAAATACAGATTACTGCACATGGCATTACTCATTTAAGTTCAAGGGAATGAAGTTTTGCACTCCAGTGTTTTTGTTCTGCATGATAGTAGGTATCTGGCCACCAAAGAAAAAGTATTAGAAATGTTGAAAATGTCAGTTATAACTTGAAAACTTCAGAGTAATGGTGCCAAAAGATGTACGAATGTAGTGCAGATTCTCATCTGCTCTGCTGATTGAGTGCAAAGTGAGTTTAGCTCTATACCATCATTCTAAAGGAGCTTTTGGCTCTCTGGATTAGTCACAGTTGTTTTACACTCCACATATGGCAGTGTAAAATGACCCCTTTACAGGCTGTGCACCAGTGAGGCATTTCAGCTTTTAGCGAACAAAGCAAGTTGAAGCGGAACAGATCTTTCAAGAAGTGTCAACTGCTCCACACAGCTTGTTGTCATCAGCAAACTTGCCGGAGTTGGGTTTGATCCCACTGTCCTTGTTGCCTACAAAGATGTTGAACAGCACTGGTCCCAGTACTGACTCCTGAGGAAAACCCTTGTCACTGATGTCCACTTGGACACTGAGCCATTAACTGCAACTTTTTCAGTGCAACCATCCAACCAATTCCTTACCCATTGAGTGGTCCATCTGTTAAATCCATTCCTCTCCAGTTTGGAGACAAGGATGTAATGTGGGACAGTGTCAGATGCCTTGCACAAGTCCAGGTGTATGATGTCAGTTGCTCTTCCCTTATCCACCAGTGCTGTCACCCTATTGTAGAAGTTCACCAAATTTGTCAGGTGTGATTTGTCCTAACTGAAAGCATGTTGGCTCTCACCAGTTACCTCCTTATTTTCCATGTGCCTTAGTATAGTTTCCAGAAGGATTTGCTCCATGATCTTGCTGTGCACCGAGGTGAGACTGTTTCTTGTGTTTTTCGTGGGTTGTGTTTCCCCTTTCCAGTTAGTGGGAAGTTCACCAGACTGCCACGACTTCTCAAATATGATAGATAATGGCTCAGCAACTACATCCACCAGTTCCTTCAGGAACTGCTGATGTATCTCATCAGGTCACTTGCACCTCTAGGTTTCTTAGATGATCTTGAACCTGATCTTCTCCTACAGAGGTGGTTCTTCATTTCCCAGTTCTTGCATTTGCCTTCTGTGACTTGGGTAGTGTGGCTGGAGCAGTTGAAGGTGAACACCTGAACAGAAAAGTCACTGAGTACTTCCACTTTCTTCATGTGCCAGGTATCTAGGTATGCCGTTTCTTTCCAGGGAGGAAATTTTTCCTTTCTCCCTTTTATCACCAGAAGCTTTTCTTGTTGTTCTTGGTGTCTCTGGTCATATTTAATTGTGTCTTACCATATATGCATGTTTGGCTGTTGCTTCTATCCGTGCCAGCCAAGAAACTGCTGGCTTTGCTTGCTTTGTAGATCAGAACCCATATGCCATCTTTTCTGTGTGGAACTTGCTAGCATTTATCACATAATGTCTTTATGTTGCTGGTTACACTTGAAAAAACTTTTCTAAAGTTGAGTTTGATAGCAAAAAATAAATATATTAACTTGCTTTCTGTGTCAGAATATGAGAAAGCTGAAGAGAGAAAGCATTCCTGCAGTTGTGTGCTACATGAAAACAGCTGATGCCCCTAAGCACACAGTGACAGGAAATTCTTCCTTGACCCTATCATGAGCATTAAATCTTGGATTTGAAAAATTCTCTGTAACTCTAAAATCAGTAGAATGATAGGTCATATTTATATTCAATATTTGCAGAATATATTATCGTCATATTCCAGCTTTATGTTGGAATTTATGCACTGGAAATCTGTCAGTGACTAGAATTTGTTTTGTTTGTAGATCATTAAAAATGGCTTGGCTACACCGAGTTCTAAAAATTTTAATTCCTGAGATAACGGTACATGATGTGTGCCATATGTGGAAACGACAAAATGTTATCATGAAATTTGTCTTTGTGGTCAAATAAAAGCTTTTCTATATTCGTATGTGTTATTTCAACATAAAAATTTATAGGAATCATTGAATTTATTTTTCAGGATTTTTTTTTCCCTGTTGGCTCAGTATTGCAGCACCAGGAGAATGCTAAAATGCTAGTGTGAAAATCAGGCCTATACAAAAGGTAGTGAGGGTTTGTGGCACACTGCGCTTGGCAAGGCAAGGGAAACGTTCAGAGGTTTTTGACTTCTTTGAATCTGGAGGTTAATTACCTTGAAAATAAGAAATGCATCATGCCTGAAGCACTTTTAAGTAAGCCCCTTCTAAGGAGAGGGGAGTGATGAGCAGAGAAAATGGGAAAGGAGATAGTTTCTTTCTGAATCTTGTTTTGAAACTGATCTGTATTTGTGCTCCAGTGGAATTGATTCTTTTTGCAGAACACAAATGTTTGCAAGAAGTATGTCTCGGTTCTTCACAAGACACTGAGCTGTCAGCTTTTGCAAAAAGTCCACGTATGTGTGAGTGCAATATTAAGTGAAAGGTATTAGATAGATACAGACTACTCAAGACCAAATTTTGTCATGTTTAGGGTGAAAGGCAGTTAAACTTCAGGAGAGTTTCTCTGCCATAGTTGCAATACATGATGTTGAGATTCTTCTTGCAGATGGGTATACCAGTTCCAGGTCTTTGCTTAGGTCAGTACTTTGATGTAACGTAAACTTAAGGGAAGTGATCAGGCTAAACAGTATGCAGCTGTATGCACATAAATCTGGGGATGTTATCCAGAATAAGCTAATCAACAGTCATTTTCAGATTGTTGCCAAATGCCACATATTATAGAAATTATAGAAAAAGGTGTGTGTGTGGGGAGGAATTCACTTTAAAATTCCTTTTAAGGGAAAATTCTTTATAGTACTGTCAGAAAAGAAAATTCTGTTACTTACAAACCTGAAAGCAAAGCTGATTCAATGATTAGGGACATTATTTACTAGTGTAGAGCTGGAGATGATGCACAAAAAATAATCCAGGATGTAGGAATGTCTATTTGTCTGCTTTGTTTTTTATGAAATAATTTGTAAAGAGGATGATGTGAAGGGGCACCAGTCTAAACTTTTCTTGTTAGCTAAAAAATGAAACAGGTTACGAATATTACTGGTCTAACACTATGTAAATTAAAAGGCAGTAACACTGCATTCGTTGTTTAGCACTGCGTATTAGGGAAGTCTGAAGACAAATTAGCCTGCTGGAGTACCTTTCTCTTTCATGAGACTTATCAGTGGGACACCTGAGGATCTGAAAAGCACATTACGGGTTTTCTTTCTGTTAGCCAAAAGCACCTCACCTCATTCATACTGATAATTATGTAGCTTTTATAACATTTTTAAAGGCAGATCTAGTGTTTATGTTAGAATACTGACTCCTGCATGTTGATGAAGATGGTAATTGTTGAAAACCCTGGGGTTTTTTGTATTTTGGTTGAAAAGAAATTTTAAAAAATTGTATGTTTAGCAATCTCAACAGTAGTATCTCTTGAAAAATGACATATGGGATCTGATTCAACTTTGTAAGTCAAGAGTAAGCATCTTGAAGTCACTGGATTTACAGGTATGAAGCTGACCGGAATTTTAACTTCAAAAATGAATATGCATTTATATATAAAAACTACTATAATGATAAAAATATTTTCTTTCAGCTGCTAACCTTCGTTGCCATTAGAAGCAGGAAGTGGATGGAGATAGCTACTTATACTTATTTTCTAGAACGAATTTTTATCTCAATTTGGAGACTAACCTTCATTGCTTATATAACAGTTTATATTGTTTTTAATTCAGTGGAATTTTGCAAAACATAGTACTATGCCTACAGTTAAAACTGAGCATTCTTTTATAGTAGTTTGTACTAATTTCTACCACACTTCTAACAGTAGGCAGCTACATATTCAAGAACTTACATGAAAGCTGCTTCAAATTACTTTAATCTGAGCTCCCTTTTCTTTTAAAAGCAGTGTTCAGGGTGTTCTGATTAGAAAAAAAGGCTTCAGATTTATTTCTTAGGACCAACAAGGGAAAACGCTGTTAGTATTTTTAGTATTGGCACTGTTAGCTTGAAAACTCTTGATTCGGTTTGGTTTGGGTTTTTTTTGTTGTGTGTTCAGCCACTTCAAGACATACTGAACATTTCTATGTTCCCCCTCCCCAAAATGTACTGGTACTTTATTCCCCAGTTAACTGATTCAGTTCCTTTGAAGTACTTGTTGCACTTCAGTCCATGCTACCACAGTAACATTTTTGCATCTTATTTTGTACTTTTTAGTGCTCCTTACAACACAGTCCATAAAAAGCTTGTCTCTGAGATGCTGAAAGGTGGGTGAAGTGATGGCACATAAGGTTGGAGCCTTATATTCAGACTATATATCACAAACACTTCATTACCTTGCCAGTCATTTCTAGAACCACTCTGATAAGGATATTGCTGCAAAAAATTCTTCATAATTAGCATCCTGGTTTTAAGCATTTCTACCGTTTTATATTTTGTTAGAGGTGTCTTTTCATCTCTGTATTAACTACAGTATCAGTGGCTGTTGCTGAAAATGTAACTAAGATTTGTAAAATCTTATCGCTTATTCAATATAATAAAAGTTTTAAAAAGTCATCAGTGCTCTTAATCTTTTATTTGAATGTCTCTGAAGACATGTGTTGTTTAGGAATATACCTCTCTCACCTAACACTTCTTTTCTAAATATTACTAAAAACATGTATTTGTGTCATCACCATTGTTCCAATGACAAAAGGATGTTGTTGTTCTTCAGCTTACCAATTCTAATTCAGTCACAGTTTCTGTTCCAGATCTACTGAAGAAAGACTACTATATCCACATTAAATCTGATTCCTGTTTCTTGATTAGTGCATCTAAGATTATTCCTTGTGTAAACTGATTTTGTTGCAATTGGAAAGGGGTACCCAGAAAAGAATATTTTATCAGATTTTGTTCCTGTATCTAATTTTTCTTTTCTCCATTCTCTCTTCTCCCATTTAGAGACTTTATGTGGCTCTAAGAACAAACAAAATATTTTTGTATGTCCATACAGTGCTTAAGACAGAGGCATCAATTCCAGCTACAAATAAGCTCAAAGTACTTAAATCCAGGTAGAATTTGTGTTTAGGTTGTGGTCTGGTTAGGAGCCTCTGTTAATGGCTGGTGTTTCCACATCTTAATGTCTTTGTTGAGGAATGGCTTGCTGTGCACAAATCAGTCTCAAAATTCAACTCCCTGGGATATCTTAGAATTGTGGAATTATTACAGCCACTTTCTATTTTTTCAGTCAAACTGATGCTGACTTCTCAAAGTATTATGAACACAATTTTAAAAAACAGTATTGGACTTCCCAGAAACTGTTATTTTCAAAAGAGCTTAGAGAGTAATCCTTGCTATGCTTGGGAAAAAAAATCACTAGCTTTCTACTGCTGTCCTAAATGGAGCTTGGTAAAAAATCTGAAATCCATTTGGGACTTCGGCACATCTTTGTTAGAAAGTTTTCTGAAGCTACTTTGAAACTTTTTTTATGCATGTTCAGATGATATTTTCTTGAGAAATAATCTATTTCCAAATACACAAATTTCTGGTTCCACTTGCTTTGCAGGTTTGCTAAGATTCACACGAGAATTTCGTAGGTAGTTCTCATGTTTGGCTGGTGTATCCTTTGTAGTCTGAGAATTACATACAACACATTAAAAGTTGCTGCAGTAGCCAACTGTAAATACATTTCCTATGAAACCTAAAGGATAGGAAGGTGAGCCGTTGCATCATATTTCTTAGCGAAATACAGACTAATCAATTGTTCTTGCTTTTAACAGTCTGAAATTCAAAGATGCCTCTGATGTTCTAAGCGCAAATCCAGAGGAGCTTCGCTGATTGCTAAGGGGCTATGCTGCTTATGTATTGAATGAATAGATTCTAAGTTTTAGGCACTGTCAATCTAAAGAAAGTTACTT
The DNA here is from genome assembly GCA_024733675.1 of Psilopsiagon aymara. Taxonomy (NCBI): domain Eukaryota; kingdom Metazoa; phylum Chordata; class Aves; order Psittaciformes; family Psittacidae; genus Psilopsiagon; species Psilopsiagon aymara. Next base: position 26,135 of record JANRGW010006536.1, read on the forward strand.
AAATTTTTACCAGCTGCTGTAAACTGGTTATTTAAATCTCATTTTTAAAGGTGCTGCAAATACCAGGTTACTTAACAGATGATAAAAGTACACATGTATTTGCTACTCCCAAGGAATGAGTGGCAACTCTGCTAGCCTTTCTGCTTAATTCCTCTTTTGATTCTGTTTTGTGTTAATTCTGTACTTAAATGGGCAGTAACTACCAAGATCGTAATCAAGATCCTCTAAGTGGCCAAGGAGGTTGAATTTATATTACTACTGTCATGTCAATGATGAAGAAATACTGCTTGTCAGGTAAGCTAGCTTGAGTTAAATAGCTCTGAAAAGGGCTTTCTTCTGTGAATATGATTCAGGGTGCGGGTAAAAACTAGCAAAGAAGAACTTCACAGGTTGAGTGAGTAGTATGTATTTCTAAACTATGAAACTTGCTGCAGGCCTGCAAACACTCCCCAACTTTCAGGCAAACTGGGCTCTTTTTTGCAAAAAGTATACTGAGACAGATCAAAGCTTCACTGCTAAGTGCCTGAAATTATAAACTTCTTGGAGGATGTAAATGTGCCTCATACTGGGAAGGTGCTGACTGATACTGATAAAGAAGCACAGAAGGCAAATAAAATTAACCATCTTAAGTGTAATCTCTTAATTAGACTTAAGCAAAGCCTGGACCAAAGACTGTGTCAACTTGAAGTCTTCAGCTAGAACTTGGAAACATTCTCATTGTAAGACCACTCTCTAAAACTTGAAATGATATTTCTGGAAATCTAGTGTGGCAGCAAAATTAACTTCTAAGACATTAGTATATCCATTTATAGTTACTATAGTAATCTGAATTTGCTTTTTTTGTTTGTTTGATTCAACATAGTATATCAGTAGCAAAAGAAAAAAAAAGGTATACTGATACAGCTAACTGTACACCTGCACATACATTTCACAGCTCCTTTGTTTTGTGGTTTCTGTGCTCTAGGTGTAGGCCTGACTCTTAGCAAATTTCATGTGGTGCTTATTTAGGAAAAAATGTGCTGACAGAACTTCTCCCAGCCTGGAATAGTCTTAGGATACACATCTTACAGATGGTGATTGCTGTCCTGGATAATACAACTGAGAAATTCATAAAGTACAGTTAGATTTAATTGGGGAAGATTTTGATACTAGTCATGCATTACGCGTACACCGTGGACAAGCAGAATTCAAAGAATCTCCAAAATCATCTTGTTTCATGTTGGTTACTGTGTCCGTCTTTTTGCATCACACTGTTAGCTGCAAGGGCATACCTGCACAAAGAAATGAGAAAGGTAGGTTAAGTAAGCCACAATGTATTTGTATCTGCTGTCCACCTAAGTGTGCCACAGTGCAACATATACAGATATGATCAAGCTTTCTTAATTTATGGTGTTATTTTTGCTTATATTAGTATCTTTTTGTAGCTACTTAGAGCTAAGCAAGTCTAATTCAGTGCAAGGTCTGCATGATTTATATAAGGGGTACTGAGATCAATTAATATTATATAGGTCAGGGAGAGATACAAAAAAGAAATCCTGTTTAGTACCTGTATAAAACTAAAAATGTACAGAATGGCAAAGGCAGTAAAGCATCCATGACATGAGTGATACTCAACATGGTCAGTGCACCTAAAAGGAAAAACAGAAACATAAGGGGGTGGGTTAACAAGCAGTTTACACTTTATCATAAAGAAATAACTAAATTTAGTACTTGGGAAAGGACAGCCCCAAACAGGTACTACAAAATTGGAGATGTACTGCACTAAAAGCCAAGTTTAAAGATAAAAGCCTTTGCTTACTCAGCATGGACATTTATTTATTTACAAAACACACAGTGTATTCTGCAGGTGAAATCAGTTGCGTACAATAAAGGCAGAGAAATGAGCAACAAGCTGAAAGATACATTTAAAGACATAGCACTGCCAAAATCTTTGTTTAAAAATACTGGTAGCACCTTCCTACAATTGGAAATACTGTGCAGTTGTTACTAGGGGTTCCAAGGTGGCTATACAGTCTTGTGTTCTCTGTTGCAGTTGCAAGTTGCTTATAGAGTTTCTAAATTCTAGAATGAGCCTTAGATGTGCGAATTTTTCTCTGTAAAGTGGACACTTCACTACAGAGTCATTCTCCACTTAACCTTGGTGGTGAGCCCAAGGTTTCATACCTGTTATGTGCATGTTTTTACCACAGCTGTAGCTGCAGGAAATTAATACCAATTATGTAATTTCTCCAGAAGCATATAAGAAACAGCAAAAAAAAAAAAAAAAATCACAAAGAGGTCTAGTGATGTCTGTTCAAAAGGAACCCCAAACCAACCCAAACTAAAAGTGCTTTTTCAACTGCCAAAGAATTAAGCCTTCTACCATCTTTTGAAATGTGGAATGATAAACATTATTTCCTTAGTGTAGAATTCATGATGCTTGTGAATTGAATGTATTTTGCTTCTCATTCATGGTTTAGGAGGCTAATCTCATCAGCAAATGCTGTCACTTCAGTAAAACACTGAAGGGTGTTCCTTGAGGTTTCCTTATCTTCACAAGGAGAAAATGATAGAAGGTAGAAAATTCCTCTGCTAACAGCCGGCTTTGGCAAATTAATCTGTTCCCTGAAACTCAGCTTGGGTACAGTTCTGATACCATAACACTATATTCCATAGCCAGAAACTAGTTATGAGTTGAGATGGTGGTTTCTACTTAAGTTATTTTGCCTATACAAAATTTCAGAAAGTAAAAAGTTCCAAAATCTAGTTAAGCTAGAAAAAGAGAAGGTAGGTTCTGACTATGTACAAATGTTCAGGTTTGTTCTGCCAAAAACACCCTAGCCTAGCAAAATTAGTAAATTTCTGTTAATCTGATGGGGTTTGATTCAGCTTATGGCATCTCAAGAGAAGTAATACAAGCACTGTAACAGTGATGTGAGAATGGGATGATAGCTTCTGTGGCACCAGGGAACTTTTTCATAGACTTCTGTGTGACACCTCATGTCATGTCTAGAACAGCAGTTTGTGGTTTCATTTGCAGTGCATCGGGCATTTATGGAAGCTGCACAGGTTTGTTTTGGTGTCTGAAATGGATCTTACGTGATTGTTGTTGACATGTTTATCTTTGATATAAACTCACCTGCTCAAATACATAAATACGTTTGCTTCCACCCGGCTACCCGGCTACTACACCCACACAACAGCTCCAGTACGCTGTGAAGAAGAAGCTGGTGTAAGTATATGCTGCCCAGCCTTCGGCCTCGATTTTCCTTTTCAGAAATCACAGCTGCGCCTCACACTAAAGCAGGGCCGGGCAGTTATGGAAGAGCGGCCGCCCGCAGAGGTGACCGTAGCCGCGTCTGCCACCGACACCGCGAAGCGGCACTGCTAGGCTATAAGGGCGGCCTGGCCACGCCAGCTCCGCCCGCTGAGGAAAGTCCCCGCCGGGCAAACTGTCCCGCAGCGCCGTCTCGCACCGCCAGGGATGGTGCGTCCCTGCTCGGCTCCAGGCGCGGGAGGGTACAGCCGCGGCAGGGCGCTACTCAGCGCCCGGTCCTGTCTCCAAAGCCTCACCGTGGCGCTCTCGCCCTCCGGCCGCACGGCTACGGGCAGCGCGCGAGTGGCCGGTCCCTATGGCAAACGGTGCGGCCGCCATTATCCGAGTCCCTGCCGACTCGCAGGCCGGGGTCTCTGTGCCCTCGCTCGCTCAGGCGGATTCTGCCGCGGTCGCCGGGCCCAGCGTGAGCTCCTGAGGGCTGCCAGCAGTGTGTCCCAGCGTGTAACGCCGCGTGTTTTATTACGTGCTTTTTGTAAAGCAAAGCAGTTGAGAAGACACTCACCGGAGAGGCGGGTTTCTGTGCGCGTCGCAGGCGGCAGGGGGCACTGTTGCATTCCATAGTCCGCCCGAGTGCGATCATCTTAATTTCGTGTTAAATATTTCTATCAGTTTTCCAAAGAATTGAGTTACGAATCTTTTCATAACATTAAAGCCGTTTGTGTAGTTTTTACTGGAGCATAAAGAGCTATAATGTGGTAGTGGAGGTCTAACTCCAATTTATGTGGTTTTTTAAAGGACATAAGGAAGTCTTTCTGTCTTGTGCTGGATTTCTCTGAAGTGGGATTTTATTTCAGAGACGGCTTAAGCCGTGCTAGGGAGCGGCAGAGCTCCTGGAAAGCCGAGAAGAGTCAGCAGAGGACCTCTCGGTGGTGCTGGGTCGCTGAGGTGAGGTTATGTGAGCGATGGCAGGGGGAGTCAGGGGCCTGGCCCCGTGCTTGGTTGAAATGATGCCGCGCCATGCCACGTGGTGAGGGAAAAGTGAAGGGAAGAAGGTCATCTAGCCGCAGGACGCTGATCCAGATCAGTCCAGAGGTGAGAACAGATGGAGTAGATTGTCCAGGGTTAGAAAGGTTATTTTGAATGCTACGAATGTTTCTTGTTTTTCATGCCTTGTATGTTTAGACTGATCCTCTCAAGGAGGGAGAGTTCAGGGCTCAGTGTATATTGATAGTGACACAGTGTAGTCCTGATCTTTCTGCTTTACTAATAATCATTAAGCAATGTTTGTAAGTTTGGGATTTGAATTTGTTCAACAGAACAAAACTTGGTTGAGATGATCCTTGAAGTCCTTTCCAACCTCGTATTCTATAATGCTGACTTCTGTGAGCTTCCAGAATTGAATAGTTCTGAGTAAAACTACACTCATTTCTGGCAGACATCTGCTAGCTGTGATTTCAGAAGCTATAAATACAAGAAAAAGTAGCAGAGACCCCAGATCAGCAAATCCTGCTACCACAGGTACGAAGCTTAGGTTCTGACAGATACCTGGGGTGTAGCACAGTATTGGTAAATTGGGGCAGATATGCAGTGGAACACTGCATGTTCAGCCTTGTCAATAATCTTGTCTGGATGTTACTTGAAAATAAGATATTTTTTAAAAAATATGGAGATAATATTTATTCTTACTAACATTCTTATATTGACACAGTCAACATGATCTTCAGCAGGTTTTTCTGACTCCTGAATTATTTAAACGTTAGAATCATAGAATAGTTGGGGTTGGAAAGGACCTTAAGATCATCTAGTTCCAACCCCCCTGTCATGGGCAGGGACACCTCTCACTAAACCGTATCACCTAAGGCTCTGTGCAGCCTGGCCTTGAACACTGCCATCGATGGAGCATTCACAACTCCCCTGGCCAGCCCATTCCAGTGCCTCACCACCCTTACAGTAAAGAATTTCTTCCTCATATCCAATCTAAACTTCCCC
>JANRGW010006538.1:0-18017 GCA_024733675.1 Psilopsiagon aymara
GGTGGGTGTGTGAGGGGGAGCGGCCGCCGCCGCCCAGCCCGCCTGCGCCGAGCGCCGCGGAGCAGGGAGCGCTCCCGCCTTCCCGCCGGCGGAGCGCGGGTTCCAGGGCGGCTGACGGGCGCTGGGGGGGAGCGGGGCTGCCCCCGCGGGTGTGTTGAAAGCCACAGCTGCTGCCTGCTTGCTTGCCCGGCGGCGGGATTAGAGCGGCCGCCAGTCCTCCGCGCCCACGCTAGGAGTCATGTTCAGGGGGGGACGGGGACACGGCACACCGGGCGAGAGGGGACTTCCCGGGACTTTCTGCCCGTCCTGGGAGCGGATCCACCGGCAAACAGCTGGAGGAGCTAACAGGGGCAAGGCGGCGGCCGCAGCCCCGTGGAGAGTGTTCGCTGAGAGGCGGCACCCGGCAGGCAGCGGCCGTGGGGAGACGCCGGCCTGCCGCTGCGTGGTGTCAGCCCTGTCCGTGGGAAGGGGCGTCCCGGGGAGCCCCCGGGGCCGGGCAGCGGTCTGACGGGAGCTGCGTTTCAGTGAATAAATAAGTGTTCAATGGGAGCTGCCCTCGGCTCGTAAACAAGGGCTGGAAAAAGTAGCCTGGCATGTCGGGGCAGATCCAGATCAAAGGGACGGGAAAGGCGGCTCTGTTTGCTTGTGGTGTTTACCGGGGTCTTTGAAGAAAGGTCCTAAAAATCCACTTTCGGGCAGAGTTGCTGTTTGTCAGCTGCTTTCTCTTGCGGGGCGCTAAACGGTTCTGGTATGAGCGCTCTCTTGACAGGGCAGCGGGGAATGTAGCATTTGCCCACTGGAGAGTGTGTGATAAATGCTTTGCCGATGACTGTACCAGCAGTGGATCAGGCTCCAGACACCCACGGATTCCCTTGCACCACTACGCTAAGGGAATCATTTCCCAGTAATTAAAGAGCTCTCCTAGGACCCAGGCATGGATAGAGACATGTTTATCACGCTCTTGGCCTATTATACACTGCATAGATGACTGTTTTATTTAAAGTGTAGTGCTGGGGACGCTTCCACACAAAGGGTATTCTGAGGCAGTCAACCCATCCTCTTTTTATTTGTCATTATTTATAACTTTAACATTTTGGTGTTGTATTTTTAATCAAATGCCTTTGGTTAAAAAATGATGGAAAATATTGGAAGTATACAGAGGGAAAAAAAATATTTGAAGTGTTAGCATTCAAATAGCCAGCTGAGGATGTGGCTTTTAGAGTTAGCATTTCAAAGAGAATCGGGTGAAACAGATAGGCAGTCACCCTGCTCCAGCAGTGAATTCCAGAGCGGGAGATCTGCAGATTAGGCAGAGTGCCTGTCATTTCTGCACCTCACGCTGTCTGGTAGGCATAAAAGATGGAAAGTTTGCCATACACTGAAATATCGGCTCGCTCTTTGTGTTTGCTCTGCATGAACAACTCCCACCATGGTTTTTTCTCCTTGTCCTTGATGATGTTGATTATCACGCCGATTATAAAAGACAGGTTTTCATTAGCATGAATGTTTATAGCTTCCTCCATAGATAGCTTTTGGCTGGCTGAACAGTATTGCCTTTTATTTGCAAAGCCTCACGTGACTTGCATGCCATCATCTTTCTCAGATGGTAATAAATCATGTGGATTTTGATCTGTTTTCTTTTTGTAGACAAGATGTGAAATGGAGAAATACCTGGCACCTCAGCTCCCGCCCATCCCCGTCATCCCCGAGCATAAGAAATACAGAAGAGACAGTGCCTCGGTTGTAGACCAGTTTTTCACTGACAGCGAAGGGTTGCCTTACAGCATCAACATGAACGTCTTCCTCCCCGACATCAGCCACCTGAGAACTGGCCTGTACAAATCGCAGCGGCCTTGTGTAACTCACATCAAGACAGAGCCAGTCACCGTTTTCAGTCACCAGAGCGAAACTACTGCCCCTGCCCCCCCCACTCAGGCCCTCCCTGAATTTACCAGCATCTTCAGCTCCCACCAGACCCCTGATGTGAACAACATTTTCATCAAGCAGGAGCTTCCTACTCCAGATGTTCATCTTTCTGTCACGCCCCAGCAAGGCCAGTTGTATCAGCTCCTGAGCTCACCGGATTTAGATATGCCCAACACTACTACTCAGGCAGCCGTGATGGACTCCCTTAACAATGTCTCCATGCCGTCAGCCATGGCGGGCCTTAACACGCTCTCCTCGGCTGTTCCACAGACTGCGATGAAACAGTTCCAGGGCATCCCCCCCTGCACCTACACCATGCCAAACCAGTTTCTGCAGCAGCAGGCCACTTATTTCCCTCCTTCCCCCCCAAGCTCTGAGCCTGGAAGTCCAGACAGACAAGCAGAGATGCTGCAGAATTTAACCCCTCCTCCATCATACGCCGCAACTATAGCTTCCAAGCTGGCAATTCACAATCCAAATTTACCAGCAGCTTTGCCCATAACCCCCCAGAACATCCAATCAGTCAGATACAACAGGAGAAGTAACCCAGATTTGGAGAAAAGACGTATCCACTACTGTGACTATCCCGGTAAGTGATCTGTGCCAGAAAATACAAGCTCTTGCAATAATAAAAAGTGGGAATAATCATGGATGGGGTATAAGTGGTTTTTCTTCAGCTGTAGTTACGCCTAGGGAGAATCAAGTATTTCCTTGCCAAAGCAGAATTTCTCTATTGTTTTATTTTGTGTAGCACATGTTCACATGGTTTAAATAATATACACCCTTCATGTCATTTGTAATTCTCTTAAATACCTGAGCTCATTTTACCATGGTACAAAACTTGTACTCTTTAGGGAAAAAACCCAAACAGTAAAAATGATGGCCTCCTGTAATGTAAGTCAGTGTGACCATGTAGCTCCTGCTTGCACTTTCCTAATGCCCGTGATGGAGCAGAAGCTCACTTTGTCTGCTGCATCACAGCACAGTTAGACTCTGCTGGCGCTGAAAGAGCCATTTCAGCTCCCAGTAGCCGAGGCCATGGCCATTTCTTCCATTTTACAAACAGAATTCAGCTGCCCACATAAATCCATTAAAGCTGTCTCTGAAAATTGTCCACAGATGGATTCCCTTCTATCCTTTTCTGTGTTGAAGGAGAGAGGAGGGACCTAGCTGTAAACTGCGCTGCCATGTAGTACGTGATCTCAGATACAAGGTGCTCACACCCATCTGAGCACAGAAAAAAATGCTGCTTGTGGTTTGTCTCCCCCTTTGCCAACATAACTCTCAGTGAGGTATTACCCATTCAGTGAGCCTTGTGATAAAAATGCTCAGTGGGAGAGTTATGCTGAGCCCTGGGTAACAGAGACACCAAGTCTGGTTTGATCAAATCCTTTAGGAAATATTTGAAAAATAAAAGTTCTACTCTGAGTTTTTAACCTTCCTAGCAGGTGTTGCAGTGCCTAGATTGTAGCAGCTGTTGGTCTGTCCTACATTACAAGATAGTAAGTCTACTAGAAATACGCATTTTTCGCTTCTCTGTGTAAAGCAACATAGCCCTAGGAGCTTTCTGTATCAAGTCTTAGCTCTAAATGATGATGGTGCCAGAAGGTGCTGAACTTAAATGTTTCCAGCTAGTACCCCAGCACGCAGTGAGAAAGCTTAAATGTAACGTGGAGTGTTTATGGTCTCTCTTCTGAAATGCCTCTCTGCTTTTTTTGTTTCGTCTTGTAGGCTGCACAAAGGTTTATACGAAGTCTTCTCACTTAAAAGCGCACCTGAGAACTCACACGGGTATGTACTCACTATATCACTGTCTCTTGTTAGTTCATGGCTTACACATTTTCTGAGCAAGCAAGCATGTTTCATCTGCCATCTTCTCCCTGCTTTCCGTGGAGTGCTGTGGGTTCAGGCTGGCTGTTCAGTTAAGGAAAATTGTGGGGTTCGGTCAATGAAAAGAAAAACTGCTTTTGTTCTTAGTGCATTTTACTTAAACCTTTTATAATACAGAACTCAAAATGGTTAAGAATAAAACTGATGAAGCTTTCCTTTTTAATAGAAAGTGTTACCAAAAAAGGACTTTTTTCCCCTGAATAATGAATTAATCATAGCGAACACGTTAGAGTTTTCAAGACTTATTTAAATAGGTGGAATTTTCTGGCTTGGGGTTTTTCTTTGACCTGTTAGAATTATTTAGTCTTAGATTTTTTTTCAGAAACATCATCAAAATTCCCAAGATATTTCTGTTTCCTTAGCTAAGTATGCCTTTTTTTTTAAGACAAGTAATTCTGTATATTTATTTTTAAAAAAGAGACCTAATTTTTTGTCAGTGGAAGACATAAAAATGGAGGAAATTGAAAGCGTTGGTGTGTCACACTTGTGTTTGGTACCTCAATCAAATTCTGCCAGCAGCTACAAAGGCAGGGTATGCATGGAGCAGAGCTGGGGACAGTGTTGCTTGTGCGTGGGTGCAGGAGCCATGCAGGCAGAGGACAGGGCTGGAAGGTGGAACCTCCTGCTCTAGGTGCTTTTTATAAGCATTCACCCGCCGAGGCAGGGGGAAGGAGGAGGGAAATGGGAAAAAAAACGTAGCTCACAAACAGCGTGCCTGGAACTATTTAGGACAGTTCTTAGCTGGGATGTTAGTACGGAACTGCTCTTGCTAAATCAGTGAATGCACATGGCTGATCTCGTAAATAAATCAAATGAGAGAGCTGCGACTCCTGTTTTTAAAACAAAGTGTGAACGCCACCTCTTCTGTGTGTGGACCTCGATTCAGGGCAAAACACGAGGTACAGTTGAAGCAACTTGTTTATTGAAGCAGGCTGTTGGTGCTGCGGCCGTGCTGTTCAAGTAACGGGGTTTCACACAAGTTTAAATCGTAAGTCAGAACAAAACATGAGCTATGATTGAACAAAATGTTTCGCTGTCTCTATGGAAACAAGGCCTTCTATTCAGCAACTATTTTGAATGGATCGTTGGATTATCGTAAAGAAATTGAGTATCTCCGAGCTAAATGTTACTATGGAAATTTTGTTTTGATAAATGAAAGAGTTATCTGTGCTGCAGTCACAGTCAAAAATCACAAGCAATCGTACAAAGGTTATTGCTTTGCGTTAGTAATAGACTAAGCAAGAACACTGTTAAAAGTATTTTTGATACATGTAATCACTCCTTAGCCGTAAGCTTAGTAAGAAAGGAATATTTTCATGAGGCTGTAAACCTGAATAATCTCAGAGAGTATAATCCTGTTCCTCTTTAATAAATAATCTGTAAATTTAAGGGTGTGTGATTTCCCCTTGCGCACTTTAGCCAGCAACTAAATACCAGCTTTAAATATCTCATTTGCTATTACACGATAACTAGGAAGAGAGATAAAAGCAAAGCTTTAAGTCTAAAAAAGAACAGTTACATAGCCAGCATTTCAAAAGTACTTGTTTCCTTTTTAAAATCAATTTATATCTTTTTTTTTGTAATGACTGTAGGGTGTATAAACTTAATACCTGTGTCCACAGAAATGCAGACCATGTTGCTAACATATATTGCTTAGGGTCACTTATGTTTATTGTTGCCTTCACTTTTTTACCTATAGATATTTGACCTTAGAAATGTGGATGAATGTGCAAAGGTCAGGGGAGCTGATGTATTCATGGAAACAAGAATGTTGTTTTAGATAAAAATCTAGTGAACCTAAGCAGGTCTGTAATACAAAGGGTCTTCTGGGGAGGTGAATGAAGGGATAAACTGTCTAAGGTGTGCATTACATGCAAGAATGTGAGTCTGTATCCTGTTACCTGCATTATTTCACAGTTTGCATTAGTTTAACTCTCTTGAATATTCACTTAATACTTGAAGATTTCCAGCACCAATCCTGCCCTAACATATGGTTGAAATGTACATAATGAGGAAGATCTCTTGACTTAAGCCAGTACTGTAAATCCATTAAGTGAACATTAAAGTAAATGGGTGCAAACTCGGGGAAACCTGTGGGATTGCACAGCTCCCCCAGGAGCACAGGGGAATCTCGCCATTGATCTCCAAAGAGAAGGGCTCCATGTGGAGGGCTAAACTTGGGTGTGTGCCTCTGTGCATCCCATCCCCCAGCTCTGTGAATTCATACTACACTATTAAGCTTTGATTATTTTTCTAAGTTTTTTTTTCTTAAAGGACTTCTGTGAAGCTTTTACCTTCAAAGTCTAAAGCAAGTGTCACGTAATCCATTTTAATAAAGTTGTGTGTGATATTCTTTCAAATCCCTTCAGGTATAGCAGACCTGTTTATCTGGCTAAACCCGTTCTTTAGTAATCATGGACCACTGAAGTTGTTTTCTCCTTATTCTTAGTTTCTTAACAATACCTTTTAAAATTGGCTGCAGTCTCTCTATCATCCCAACCAGTTCCCGCCCTTCTCAGCAATCTGTCATCTCGAAATAAAAAAGCCTGCAGCAAAGTTTGTCTGCCATTAAAAGTCAAGACAGACCTTATGGTTTTCCTTTTGTATTGGAAAATCTCAGCCTTTTCACAGTATTTACTTAGCAGCCTTTCTCTTCTGAAAGGCTTTCACTGGGTTTAGTAGGCATTCTTTGAGAACAAACCTAAAGGAAATGTTATTTTTGATAGGTGGAATGTAGGCTGTGGTCTTTTTTTTTTTTCTATTCAGATATGAACACAGTCAGACTTTATAAGTTACAATTAAATAAAGCTGCAGAAAATGGGCAAAAGAAAAACCCATTGCGTTTTTCTTCTTGGGTGTGCCCAAGGTGTTTACCTTGCACAAAGTCGGGTGGTATAAGCTGGTGTAGGTATGCTGATTTAGTGTAATTACACTGAACTTCTGTAGTTGGTGATGAATACAGTATTCACTAACGAGTGAAACAAGGTTAATGTGTAAGGTGTACCTGTCACTGAAGCAGGCACACTTTTTTTTTTCCTTTAGGTAATGCTGTAGCACTCGAAAATTGTGAAGTAAATTTTAGTTGTGTGTGTCGGGTAGCACCAAAATTGAACATGAACAAAGATTTGAATGCTGCAAAGTTACAGAACATTTTGTATCCATCTCCACGTAGTTCTGAAGCAGATGTCTGGTACATTTTAATACCTTAAAGCACTTAAGTATGATATTCTTCCTCAGTATTATTTGTTCCTGAAACAGGTAAAATGGTATTCAGTATGTTAAGGTGCCTTGGAACATCTCTCAAAACTGACTGTATTTTTTTACCTTTTGAAGCAGGGATTTTTCTTTTAAAACAATTTTACCTGTTAGTCATGGAACAGGTTTTGGTTTCATAACCAGCATTGTGCAACTATGATACATGATCAGGGACGGGGTTACGCATTTATTGCGGGCTGTCCAGCAGTAAAACCACCTTCAGACTCTGGCATAGCAGCTATAACGTGCCAAATGTCACTGAAAAGCAGTTACTTGTGTGTTGTAGATAAACCTCATGCAGGTCCTTTTATGGTATCTGAATGCGTACACATATATATCAAGTACTCTCTTAGAAACAGCATTCCTATAAGTTACCCTGTTAGATTTCTTAATATGAAAGGTATGGACTGTGGAAGTGGAGCCTTTGTTATTGACTGTGGGGAATACTTTACCTGGGCCCTACGTGTAACACTGCAGAAGAGCTGCTGGCTCCAGGGTGGGGGTTTTCTTCTATTATTTCTGTGAACAGCTGCACACTTCAGACTTGTGTATGGTTTTAAGAGGAAAATCTGTCCTTGTTTTGAACACATCAAGGCACACGCACTGAGGACATTTTCCAGCTGCATATTGGTTTTCTGTATTCAGAGTCTTTGTACAGGCATGTTCTCTGATCACATGGTGGGCTTGCCATTAATAGTTTCGAGCATTAACTGCAGAACTATTTCATCTCTATCTATAGATCTAGTTTGTATTTGGTGATGGGAAGTGGAAGCTGAGATAACTGAAGAGAAATGGCATTTCTCTAAATGTGATACACTCAAAATACTTCCACTGTCCCTCGTTATTTCAAATGTTTATGTCGGCATGGGACAGCTGCTGACTTGTGTGGTTCCTCAAGGTGTTGAACGTTTTTATTTTCGATCTGTGTCTCAATAGATCCAGAATTAGGCTCTGATCGACATCAGTTTTAGGATCAGTTGTATGCAATAGGCTTCCGCAGCCCATAGGACTTGACACTCCTAGCCTACTATAGCTGTATGCAGATGCTTGTTAAAGGTGGTACCATACAGAATTGCCTGGGGATTTGGAATGCCCATTGTTCTGAAGGAAGGACAAGCAGTAGCTGGACATCTATTGGATAAAAACCACCTTTTGAAAACATGTATTGACTCAAATAATTCTGAGACTTACGTGGGGGATTTCTATCATGGTGTACACGTGGGGAATGGAGGCCTCAAGACTGAGCTTTGCTCATGGTTGCAGCATTCTGTGTACGTAGCAAATCTCATCCTGGAAAAATCTTTGCATCATGAAAACAGCTATTAAGTAATACCTCTGTGCAGATTCTGCTTCTTTAACCTGCTAGATGAGTCAGTTGCAGAGATTATAGTTTAAGGAGGTGTCGGTAAATGCCATCATTGATAGAGACAATAGGGAAAAATAGAGGCGAGTTAAATAAAACTATTGACAAAGTGCATTAAAGTGCATTGTTGCTAGACACTGCTGGAGAATATGTTGATATCTTTTATTTATGAATTCTGCTAAATCCATTAGTTGCCTGTGTGAGAAATGGAAGTACATTATTTTCCTGTGCAAACCACAGTTTAAGGGAAAATAATGTGCCTTTTTTTTCAAACACTTTGTGAATGATTGCAGATCTTGGGGTTAATTGATCTGGTTCTTTATCTGTAGTCATAAGCTAAGTGAGACATGTTTGAATGTGTTGTTCAAAAGAGGGAGAAATCTTAGCAACACAGACCTAAATTTTAGTTAAGTATTATTGGCCATTCACATCAGTGTCCAGTGCACAATTTTTATGAAGCAGGAATTAAATTCCAAGGTGTCAGGTGAGGGGTAGTCCTGTCAGATTTTTAGATACTGAAAAGAAAAGCCTAATATTTTCTTTCTGATTAAAAGCCTAGGAAGTCCCTCTAAGCATGAAAGCTTAAAAAAACCTGTTGTTTCTGTCAATTGCTCCCTGAGAGGATTAAACTTCAGTTCCAGGATATTTGATTCCTGATAAGGAAACTGTTGACCTAAGAGACCAGCTTTAAATATAGTTCATTTTGAGTCTGCCCTACATAGGCTAATGTAGTCCCAAGATTCACAGCAATTGCCAGTGATTAAAACTTTTCCATTATTTGATTAAACATTCCTTATTGTAATTAATTTCTGAGCTTGCCTGGGACGATTTGATTCCTTGTTCCAGGCTAGTTTGTTGTTTGTTAGATGACCTGTACCTCCCATTGGTGAAAGATTAGAAACATTTAAGTAATGTCCTAGTTTAGTCTGAGTATCTTGGTAGCAGCATTCCTGTCCTGTCAGGTTGCATTATTTATATTCAGTGATCTCTAACAACTCTGATTAAAGACATATTAAACCTTTGATTTTGGCAAGTATACAGTGCTTTGCTTTGAGTTGAAACAGCTTTAATGTATTGCTTTTTTTTGTGTGTGTGTGTATGTCTGTGTGTGTACATACAGTAGATGGAAATCTGGAAGTCTACAGTACATGTTGAATAAATTCCGTTTTAAGAGCACCTCTTTTATCTGACTGTATAAGAGCCAGTGTTATTGATGTGTGTTCTTACACCACGGGCATAGATGAGGAAATGTGTTCTTTAGCACAGCACGTGTAGACACAGCGATGCACCCCAGATGGCATGGATTTCTGATAAACCGACTTAAAAAAAATTCCTTTCCTCTTTGTTTGCATATCTCCTTGAAGAGAGACCACCTCTGTTAAGACAGAATGTTATACCAGAAAGAAAATAAACCATCACACAGGCCAGTTAAGATTCCCCGGTAATCCTTGAACTGCGTAAGACAACACTTAGCAAAATGAGTGCTTCAAGCACTGGTAGGAGTGCTGAGGAGAGGACAACACCTTCTGGGCCTCTCCAGTCGGAAAGCGAATGATGCAAAACTCTTTGATTGTCCTCTTTGCTTTCCAGGCAGTTACTTTTTTTTGCTGTGCATGCTTCTGTTAGGAGATCAAATACTGCTTGGTTTAGCAGTGATCAGCCTTACACAATACAGCAGCTCTCTGTTACAGGAGTCCTTAAAATGCTGGTTTGCTGTGAAGTAGTATGTAACAGTCATAGGCCATTACTATACTAGGCAGAGGCTTTGTCACGTTTAAAAATGTGCAGCATATGTTATGGATTTGTATTACTGGTAGATGTTTCAAGGACTAAATTTGCGTTGTCACTCACAAAATAAGGTGGATGTACCTTGTGTACTGTCAACCCTCTGATCCATCTCCATCTTGGACAGCTGAGGATTTCAGTGCACTAAAGAGCTTTTAAACACCTGAGGGATGTTATAGGTTGAAATTTCAGCTTTCTGCTATTTCTCAAAAAAAAAAAACCAAACCCACCAAAACCCCCCAAAACCACCCAAACCAACAAAACCCTGTCTTTAAAAAGAGCAAATAAAAGAGAAAAAAGGCCAACCCTCCCACCCTCCCCCAACAAGCTGCTTTTAATGACGACTAAAGTGCTTAGTCAATAGCAGAAGGAAGGTCTAATTTTAGGTAAATGCTGAGAGCTAAAAACCTCTTTTGAATGAGTGCAGATATACACCCAAGCAGCGGTTTTCATTTCCAGTCAGCCTGGAAGAGACCAGAGTTAAAAACCTTAGTGCTATAAACTAGAGGAAACCTATTTCAGGCAAACTGAAACAGAGGAAACACATTTCATTTGTTCTTTTTCTTTTTTTTTCTCACACCATGTGAGGGAACCACGACAACTGATGGTAAGATGTGAAAAAATTGAAAACAAGTGCACCAAAATATACAAAATAATCTGTTTTGAAATAATACAAGTTATGCATGTAACTGGTGCAATTACAGTACTGAAACTTACGCTTTGCCTTTTTATCATACCTAATTGTGTATTTTTTAAGGCTGAACCCTTGGCACTAGAAATAATTCCATAATAGAAACAAGTAATATTAAAATGATGGAAAGAATCACAGGGGGGTGCCTTTACACTTCATAGCCTCACAAGCAGTAATCAGGTGTTGTCTTTTTAGGGTCTTTGACAAGTGTGCTGCTTTTTCTTCTTCAAGGAAGCTCCAAACTCATTGCTCTGACAGAAATTTCTGATAGGAAATAAGAAAAGTTGCTGGCCTTGGCTGGTGTAATACCTGTATTGGGGTTTCTGCATACCAACAGAGTTACCTAACTTCAGCTTTGAAAATCTGGCGCTTGTTTGCAGCTTTACACGTAAAGAAAGCTGTCCTAGCAGGGAATTGCAGAAATAAAGTCACACAACTCTGGTGAAACAAGGAAGCTTATTTTATGTTGATGAGGAAATTCATCACTAATGGAGGTTTTCAGTGACTCGTTTTTTTCCAAACAGGATTTTAAACAGAAACATTTTCTTGAGCAGAGGCTGTGTGTTGAAGATACATGGTGTCTTCAAAATGACTGTTGCCCCCCCACACACACTGGTGGCACTGTACCTTATCCAAATGAGCATAGCTGTGGTGGCCACTGCCAGTGGCTAGAATTAGTGTTCAGAAAGCAATAGGTGCCTTTGACACCACTAAATCCCAAGAAGATATATTAAAGAGAGAAGAGCCTACACAGTGTGCCTCACTGGTCCAGCCCGTTCTGTTGTGGGATCAACAAGGATCCTGAAACTTGGGATTTACCTTGGAATAATTATCTGCTGAAGTGGCTGGTTAGGTTAGCATGATATATGTGGATGTCCAGACATACTTTTGACGTCTTTACAATCTCACAGCATTAGAAATTCTGGTTTGTTTTTTTTTTTCCTAACAGACACGCTGCAAGCAGAATAGTCTCCTTTCAGGTTAAGCTGCCTTATCTCTTGCTCTTGCTTGATGCTTTCTGTTAAAGAGTTTCCAAACTAAACAAGAGGGTTTAAAATGTCTGTGCTCAAGTACAAGTCTGTTTCTCATGCTCCACAAATGTACTTCTTTTAAACAGGAGAATGGATGCATATTAACAGCTCAAGAACTTAAAAATATATTTTGTGATCTGTATGCCTAGCAAAACACTTTAAATCGGTGATACTGGAAGGAGGTTATGCAGAAATCCAATTAAACTTATGAAATTGCTATCCTGTTGAAGTATAATTTAAAGGAAAGCAGTTCTGTTTCCCAGAAGTGCTGTGTATAATATTTCTGGCTTGGGAAGAAAGGGTTGGAGTGTGCTATTTGGCTGGAAATTGGTACCAGCTTCCTCCATGGTGTTTTAGTTAACAGTGTTGACATTCTAACAAATCCTGTGGAAGCTCCCCTGAAGTGGAGGAGTTAGCTGTTTTCTTGCTTTTACAGTGAAATATCTGTTTGATACCGTGATCGTGTTCCAGTAACGGTGTCGTACTACCTTCACATTTGATGACCAGTGGCATTCTTGGTTTTAACACCCTATAGAAGCCCTAAATTGCTGGAGGAAAACCAAATATTTCTGAAACTTTACAGCTACTGTATTTTGCACAATCATTAAAGTAAACAAATCTTACATTACTATGTAGGCAGTGAAAACAGGGGATAAAGGGTTCAGTGTCCCTTGTTGTGTAGACCTGCTTTTTTAAAAATAAATCTTCAACCCCAGATTTCTCGGCAGAGAAGTAGGATCACTTCAGAAAATACATAACATGAGGCTCTTTTTTCCCTTGCTGCAGGAACTTAAATCAAATTCTTATTTCTGCTAAATGACAAAAAGCATGTGTATAGGTTGAGAGAAAATATTACTAGCTAGTTGTTCTGCTTTCTTTAAAGGAGTGAAAATAATCTCCACCTTCTTTTTCTTGCCCCCCTTGCCCTAAAGGAAAACATTTAAAATTGATTCAGTTCTTAAATAGAACTTTCCAACGGAAACTAGTATTGCAAACATAGATATTCAGTATTTTACCCCTAGGATTTATTCAAAATAATCCATGCCTCTACACTGGCTCTAAAAATACATTTTCCAGTTCTCTCTGTTGGCCAAAGCAGGGGTTAAAAGCAGCATTCTGGCTTTACTTTCCAGTACATAAAAGTAACACTGTTAAAACAATCTGTGTAAAGGCACCACCTTGTTCCCTGTCCCATCCCCTGAGCACTGCTGGGTTTAGCTCAGGTCTGCAGAAGGGCTGGCCAGGAGGAGCAGTCAATGCATGGCACTGCCCAGTTTTATCTGTGAGCCGCCCTGTTGCCCAGGAGGGTTGGTGGCGGTTGCAGGCAGTGAAGAGATGAGGACAGCAGGGTAAGTTTCTTGATGGTGTCTCCAGAAAGCTGAGTCCCATGGAGTTTGATGGGGGTCTCCGATTCAGCGTTGACTTGGAAGCTGTGGCATCCAGCAAGACACAGGGTTCACTGCAGCTGACAGTTTGCATGCCAGGAGCCTTCGTATCACCTGCTCACGCTACTTGCAGATTAGAAAATGTTTTAAAAGGGGACAGCAGTTTTGTTTGGACTCAGGCAGGGTGAGGTACCACCTACACAGGACAGCTGTGAGACTTCTTTTTCGGTACAGTGTATATATGGTGAAACTGCACATACTTCATACCTCCTTGATGCCAGGCTTGGAAACTGATTTTAACTTCCTGGTCCTCATTCTGGTCTGGTCCAGATATTCCTAGGTTTCTGTGCAACTAGTGATGTTTTCCTGCTATCTTTACCATTTCTCTCATTCCTCATATGAAATGTATAAGCAGGTGTTTGGAGTATGTAGAGGCTTGACCATATATATATTCTCTGTGGGCAGTCAGGGTGGCAGGATCACACGACTGGGAGTTTAGCATCAAGTATAATATAGCAGTTTTAAGTGAAGGCTTTTAAAGGAGAGTTTGAAGCCAATGTGGGAGAAAAGGAGAAAGAAAGGAGAGAAAGAAATACACTGGCTTTAAGTTAAGGTGCTTCAAATGACAGATTAATGCTTTTGTGCAACCTGTGCGCACGTGTGTTTTAACACAGAGTGCTCACGTAAGATCTCCCTGGTGCTGTGCCTATGGAGCAGCAGCAGTCTTTTACAGATTGCATTAATAATCTGGTTTAAATACATTAAGAATGATGTATATAGTGCAAAAGATCCCTTGCTGAATAAAGTTCTTTCCTGTCATTCTGCCATGAAGAGCAAATGTATTATCTATCTCAGCTGGCTTCTCTGATATTATAAAGGCTTTACATACTGGATTTGAATGAAATCTGTATTTTAACCTGTATATGTTGCATGGAGCAGTAGAGTCCTCAGTAGTGGATCATTCCAGTCTTCAGTCAGCATCAGACAGAGTAAATTCATCTATGACAGAAATTTGTAATGATTTGTGTTCTGATTTGCTATCTACCAAATACTTTCAAACTCTGTGAGAGGAGATGCCAGGCTCTAAGTTTGTTTTTCTTAAGGGATGATATGTTTCCACTGTGATTTCAATAAATCCCAGTCGCTGTTTATGCAATGAAGTGGTTGGTGTGTGTGGGGTTATTTTTTCTTGTAGAGCTCTGGTTCTGGTTGTGGCTGTGCTGCCAACATGAAGTCACATACCCATTGCGAGCAAAGGGCTGGTTTTGCTCTTAGTAGTAGACAGAAATTTGCTAGTTAGTTGGTCAGAGAAGCAGTAGAAACTTCCAGACAAAAACAGTTTCATAATTTCATCTGTATGATAAATTAGCACCTCTGAAGTAATGTTTTGGAGTTTCTCAGATGGTGTTCTCTGCATAGCTGGTACAGAACAAACAGTCTGATTGCAGGATACTGGCTCCTGTCTTTCTTCCGCATGCTTGTGTGACGGTAAACCAGGGAAAAGTAGGAGTCACTCCACTCGGCTGTGGATTGAGACTGTGAGGGTAAAGGTTTGAGACCGACGGAGGGGGAGAAGCTCTGTAAGATGTGTTGGAAAAGACTTTTTGGAAAGCTCAGACTTGCTCTGATTCTGCTCCAGATGAAGCTACTGCCAGGTGCTTTGATAAACTCATTTTTCTTTCTCTTTTTGCCATATGAGTCAAGTTAATATAAAGGCTATAGATAACAATCCATTCTCCCAACTGAAAAGTGTTTTTGTCAACCAACATCAAGCAATAGCCTATAAATAGGTAATCTTAGTCTCTTTTTTTTATATGAAGCTTGCTTGCATGGTGACATCATGTCCATACCAGCTCCTGAGCAGGTGTACTACATGCAGAAAGTTCTGGTTTCACACAGAAGTCATCTTGGCTTTGTGGCTTTATAGTTTTTCCATTTCAACAAACACCTATAAATTACAGCCATCCTTAAAGTACCTCATTTATGGTTCTAAAATGGATGAATGCAATTATTTTAGGTGCTCGGGCCAGTGTATTCAAGACTAGCTGGATAGTTTGAAGCTGTATTTGGAGCTGCTGCAACACAGCATGTTCTCAGAGGTGACATGCTCCCCCTACATCAGTATAGAATGATAGAGACAGCAAGCACTAAAATATGGCTATTTAAACACCTGATTGTAGATGTTAAATTCTTAAAACTGCTTTGATTCTTTAGGTACTTTTTCCTATATATAGCTAGCCCAAATTGGGATCCCACAAGTGTTTCTTGCCCCTTACATTTTAGAAAATACTATCCCTGTGGCGTTTGTAACACACTGTACCTCTTTCTTTGCACATCAGAAGCTCTTGAATAATCTGCACGCTACAAAGAATCTTTATAGAAATCTTCCTTCCCGTTTCAGACCTCTTAAAAAAAGCTCTCTAACTTAATTAACCCATTTTTAAAAGGTGCAAGTGTAAGTCACAAACTAGGCTGGATTGTCACTTTCAATTGCTTTTTCCCCTACTCCCTCTCATACTGAGATGAGTGTAAGGGAGAGTATTTCAGTCTCATATACGTTTTTTTTAATCTGTGATTTTCTGCACCATAGCTGACTGTAATTTGTATGTTTGAAGGTTTCTTATATTTTAATGTGTTAAATCACAGAATCACTGAATTGATAGAGTTGAAAGGGACCTCTGGAGATCAGAGTGAAGAGCAAGATTTGCTGGAAAAACAAAGGGGCTGTTGGTTTGAGGCCTGTTGAATAGATATATGAATAATGAGGAAATATCAGCTCCTGCATTGTCATCTATTTGTGGTTTAAATTGAAGAGCAGTGCGATCTTGCATCGTTTTTCTCCTGAAGAGTGGCAGCTGACATTGTCGTTTCTCTGTGCTCTCTTTCAGGTGAGAAGCCGTACAAATGCACATGGGAAGGCTGCGACTGGCGATTTGCTCGCTCGGATGAGTTAACGCGCCACTACAGGAAGCACACGGGGGCAAAGCCCTTCCAGTGCGCTGTCTGCAATCGCAGCTTCTCCCGCTCTGACCACCTGGCTCTCCACATGAAGAGGCATCAGAACTGAAAGCTGGACTTGTCATTGAGGCTGTTTTGTATCTATGCAATTTCCTATTGACTGTCAACGCGCAACTAAAGTTAGTTTAATTTTTGAGTATGGGTTACCCATTTAAAAGAAATCTCGAACTGGAAATGTATATTTTGTATATTTATGCAGAAAAAGGGAAGACACTGTATCACAATACCAGAGTGTTCAGTCATTTGTTTGCTCTCATGATGTATATGGCTTTAGTCAGCAGGTTTCATCTCTTCACAAGTATTATGTCTTGACACATTGCAGCTTTATACATTTTTTTTTCTCTTGCGGTGTTTTGACCAAAGCACTGTCATTATTGTGTCAGTGTTTAGTAAACAAATTAATGAGAGGCTGCAGGTGAACGAACACAGTGGAAAAGCCATGAATTGTAATCTGTCAGGTTTTTACTGGACATAACTTTGTACTTGTGGGGTTTTTTTTTTAAATATTAAGTCATTCTGTGGAAAAAGGTGCATATAAAAATTCATAAACAGCCATAGAACAAACATTTTGTTCTGTATGTTGCATGTTTGCTATGACAAAGATTTTGTAAATATGCAAATCAGCTTTTTAGGTTTAATACAAAAAGTTTTCTAAGAATCATCTGAAAAAAAGCAGTTGTTTCACCTTTGATAACACGGCACATTTACAAAAAAAAAAAAGTTACTCAAATACCTCTCAAAACCGTACCTACTTAGCTTCATTTTTCTTCAGGGAAATGAGCTAGGCATTCAGATGTGTTGTACCTGTTAATTAAAATGGTGTGCACTGAATATTCAAAGCAGGATTTTGTTTTCAAGTTGCTGGAAAGGGCAAAAACATGGAAAATGAATCGTAAAGTCATCATTGGAAGCTTAACTAACGGGGATAGTTGCAAGGAACACAGAATGTTAAACCTCTTACTATAAGCTAAACTTCGTATCACTTTTGAAAGAAGGATTTAGGATGCAATTTTCATATACCGACACATTAAGCTGGTTCAGCACCAGTGTGATCTAGTTTCGTGTGGATATTGCATGTAATTTGCTGGAAGGTAAGGATACAGTAATTTCGTGTCAAGTTACAGTACAGTCTGGTTAATCCACTGTTGGGATTGACACGCAGGGGAAAATTTACTGCTGACAAAAGTAGCGGAAACTCCACTGAAGACAATGAGGTGGCGCCCTTTTATGCTAACAATGACTTTGATCCACCATGTTCAGCCTAGAAATAGTAGATGGAGGGCCAAAGATGAGGTTAGACCATGTAGGATTTGGCCAGACAACAGGAGAAAACCAAACCAACCTAGGAAGTGTCTGAACTTTACAAGCTGTAAAATTAAGCTGTCAACCAAAGGCTAGAATAGACAATCAAAATACCAAAAAAAAGGGTTGTGCAGGAAAACCTAGCTTTGTTATAACTGTTGTTTGTCTTTATTTATTTGTGGTATATGATAGACTCTCTTTTTTTTGTTTTTTTTAAGACAATTTTACATATACTTGATAAATTATAGTTTTGTTTGTTATAGTTAGAAATGTTGCTCTTAATGTAAATAGTTGACAAATGATGTAAATAATTTTGTAAGGCTTCAAATGTTTGTACATGGAAACATGCAGAAATTGGTTGCTGTTTTGCT
>JANRGW010006539.1:0-20205 GCA_024733675.1 Psilopsiagon aymara
TTGCAATATGCATTAGCTAATTAAGGACCCTATAAACCTGTAGCATCACCTAATAAAGTTTGAAGCTTGCTGATCACACATATTGAGCGTATCCAATTTCTTCCCGACGCTTTTCGCGACAGATCTAAATTCGAATAAAAGTTTATTGTGGTTAATGACAATATAATCAAGGAGAACATTATCATTTTCTTGTAGACAGTATATAGCCAGGATATGAAAGCAGTTAAAAGTTATCTGTCCCCAACCCTGAATGAATTTACATCCTCTGTGAAAATTATGAAAGGTGCGTATGTGGTTTTACTTGGTTTTATTACATTTGCCTGTTTATCTTTCAGCCTTGAGGAGCAGTTTTGAAAGGCATCCCTACTCAAGGGGAGATCACTGCTGCACAGCCAGCTGCTGTAGAGGGAGAGCTTAATGGACCCTGATGGCTGCAGATACTTTTAGTAAGAAGTGGTTCATTTGGAGTCAGTTTTTCTGCTGAGTTCATGCAGTTTTGGACATTTAGCAGCCCAGCCTCCATTCAAACCATTTTTGGGGAGTTTTGATCCTCTGTTCTCCCTGAAAGCCTCACACAATAGAATTAATTTAGGTTAGGCCTGTTTGCTGAGTATCAGCCTGTACCAAAGTTCAGGTAGTTCAAACAAGAAAAATGCCTCAGTCACATGGGTAAAAGGTGTGAATCTACTGGTACGAACTGGAGTCGTGTAAATCTGACCATGAACATCCTCAAGGCCCTTGATATACAACTGCAAGGGTGAAAAACATACAGGCAGAAGGTGAAAGTAGAAACCTGCATGCCTATATTTTCATTACTCCTGAAACTTTGCCTTGTCAAAAATTTTCAAGATCCTCATGATTTAATTTACTCTTGCTTGTGGCTTGAAGAAAGATAGACTTTTTCTTGCTATCTTCTCTGCTGCCTTTCCCTGGCCTTGTTCATATTGCCCTATTTTGCAACCTCTGACCTCTTCAAAGCCATTCCTGTCTCCTGATCATCCTGCAGCCCTTCTGTTCTCTGATGTTTAAGAATTCCTGTGATCTCCTTCTTCTCAGCTTTAACAGCTGTGTAGGAAGAATGAGCTCTTAAATATTTCTTCTTTACACAGTGTTTTTTGTTCATGTGTCTGTGGTTTTTGTTTGCTTGGTTTTCTTCCTTTCCTGCCTGCTTCCTCTTCAGCCACCTTTCATTTGCTTGTTCTATAATAAAAAGACATCATAAACCAATGTGTGAAGTCTATAACATGCTCCCTAAAATGACTGAGACTTCAGCATTCCTCAGTATGAGTTTCAAGCATGGTCTCTGTAAATTAATACACAGTCATTTTCAGGGAAAGAAATTAAATTGCCTGAAAATCAGGATAAAACCTAAAACCTCTGGATTTAAATGATGCCCCCTGCTTTGGAAAAGCTAGTATCAAATTAGTCACTGCAACAGCTCTAATTCTGGTCCTTTATCGTTCCAATCTGGGAGAAGAGGCAGAAGAGTGATACTTACAAAGCAAATTGTAATTTTGAAATATTTTTTTCATAATGAACATTAACATGACTAAAACAATGAATTATACAAAGTATAGAAGACATTAATTTTAAATGCTTTCTCAGGGAAAAGTGTACTGGATTTCTTATAAATAAATTCGTAAGTTAAAATCTGTACAGAAACCTACAAATGTTTAGCTTAAATGCAAGGCGCTCTATTTCCTCTACATGCAAATCTCTCTTTTAACAATACATAAAGCAAAGTAACAACATACTGTTGAATTAGTAATAAAGCATTAATTTCTTTATTTTATTTTAATTGTAAGAAAATTGACCCTTTTACACAGTAATTATATCATTTTGTTTCAAGTTTCTTCTTACCATGTGGCCACTGAACGAGTTTCTCCAGATTGTTATTCTCTTAGATCTTTCAGACTGCTGTAAAACTGCCATAGCAAAAATTAACACAATGTAAAAAGTTTGTCCAATGGAAAGCCTGATTTAAACTGCCTAATTTGTATCTCCTTTGGGCTTCCATGCTATTACCTTTCTTCTTTTTCTCATATTTTTCAATAATTAAGCAACTATGTGACCTGTTCAGCTATGTGCACAGCGTTGACAACTTTGAAATTCAAAATGCAGATATCCTATATCATTCATTTGCAAGCAAACACAACTGACAAGGAAAATGGACTAATATATCTATAAATGTAAGTGAAGCAGCAGTTTTGAGTTTTTTAGGTTTTTTTGCAGCATGCGTGAGTGAGAACAGAATTTTCCCCCTTCCCACAATAATTAAACTCTTTAATGCGTTTTTACTCTGTTGTGATATGGCTCAAATAATAAGTCGGTATCAAATTTTGTTTACGGCAGAAGCACTCAGAAAACATTATATGTGAGGGACTTTCAGTTACCCTTATGCATACTAGTTCCGATTACAACGCCTACAGAATTAATGACAGGACACTAAAACTTTCACTTCCAAATTACTGGCATGAATCTCCCACAAGTATAGTGGTTCAAATGTGGATAAAGACCAAGTGTCTGTTTACTGAGCTGCATAGAAAACAAGATTCATTTGGTTCCCAGCGTACATGTCTCCACAGGGCATGAGCAACTAAAACAACTGACAACAACTAATGGTACTTAGAGTAGCTCACTTCAAATTCTGGATCCATTTCTGAATTTTTCCTAGATTTTTTTATTATCTGAATCAAAATCTTACTAGATTGCTTGAAGGCACTTTTACGTTAACCCTAGAGATCCTAAGGTAATAGATGCATAAGACAAATCTTCGTGAACAGTAGCAGTATATTCTATATAGTCATTCATCCTTATGCCACTTCCGTCTCTTCCTTGGCATTTTGAAGATAAGCCTGTAAACTTTTATGCGGCTACTGAATAACATTTCTGTAAATTCAAACCAGTTCATCTGAAATAAACTGAAGGAAGAATGGGATATGATTTTTAATCACAATTCTTGTGGGAGGATGAATTTCCTCCTACATACAATCAGTAGTACGGAATAAATTTCTCCATAATACATAGGAAACTGGCAGCATTCTTGTTATTTGAGGTGCTTTTCCAGCATGTTTCTTATGTTCCTTATTTATTTTCCTTTTCTAATCATTTAAGAGAGATGTCATCTGATAAATGGACCACTCGGTGGATAAAGAACTGGCTAGCCAGCCACATGCAAAGACTGGCTGGCTGGCTGCTTGCAAGGTCAGTGCCTCAATGTCCAGTTGGAAAACAATTACGAGTGGTGTCCCTCAGGGATCAGTGTTGGGACTGGTCTTGTTCAACATCTTTGTTGGTGACATGGGCAGTGGGATTGAGTGCACTCTCAGCAAGTTTGCCAATGACACCAACCTGTGTGGTTTGGTTGATACCCTGGAGGGAAGGAATGCCACCCAGAGAGACCCTGACACGCTTGTGAGGTGGGTTGATGTCAACCTTATGTAATTCAACCAAGCCAAGTAAAAGGTCCTACACATGGGTTAGAGTAAACCCAGGCACAGCTACACTTTGGGCAGAGACTCAGAAAAGCCCTGTGGAGAAGGACTTGGGGTTCTGGTTGATGAGAAACTTACGCTGGATTCAGTGTGCGCTTGCAGCCCAGAAAGCAAATAAATATCCTGAGCTTCATCAAAAGGAGCGTGACCAGCAGGTCGAGGGAGGTGATCCTGTCCCTCTACTCTGCTCTTGTGAGACCTCACTTGGAGTACTGTGTACAGTTCTGGCGTCCTCAACATAAAAAAGACATGGAACAAGTCCAGAGAAGGGCCACGAGGATGATCAAGGGGCTGAAGCACCTTCCATATGAAGACAGAGAGAGAAAGTTGGGTCTGTTCAGCCTGGAGAAGAGAAGTTTGCATGGAGACCTCATAGCAGCCTTCCAGTATCTGAAGGGGGGCTATAAAGATGCCGGGGAAAGACTTCAATTAGGGACTGTAGTGGTAGGACAAGGGGTAATGGGTTAAAACATAAACAGGGGAAGTTCAGGTTACATGTGAGGAAGAAGTTTACTGTGAGGGTGGTGAGGCACTGGAACAGGTTGCCCAAGGAACCTGTGGATGTTCCATCCCTGGCAGTGTTCAAGGCCAGGTTGGACAGAGCCTTGGGTGAAATGGTTTAGTGGGAGGTGTCACTGCCTCTGGCAGGGGGTTTGGAACTAGACGATCTTAAGGTCCATTACAACCTCAACTATTCTATGACTCTGATTCTATGATCCTGATTCTATGATCTAGTTCCAACCCCCTGCCTTGGGCAGGGATAGCTTCCACTAGACGAGGGTGCTCAAAGCCCTGTCCAATCTGGCCTTGAACAAAGGGGATTTCCCCTTGTCCTATCACTTCTCCTTTGAAGACAGGCTGAAAGAGCGGGCCTCATTCAACCAGGGAAGAGAAGGCTTCGGAGAGACTTGAGAGCAGCTCCCAGTGCCTAACGGGCTTACAAGAAAACTGGAGAGGGGCTGTTGACAAGGGCCTGTAGGGACAGGACAAGGAGAATGGCTTTAACCTGACAGACGGGAGACTGAGGTCACATCTGAGGAAGACAATCTTCCCTGTGAGGGTGCTGAGGCGCTGGCACAGCTTGCCCAGAGAAGCTGAGGCTGCCCCATACCTGGCAGTGCTCAGAGGCAGGTTGGATGGGGCTTAGAACAACTTGGTCTAGTGGAAGGTGTCCCTGCTTGTGGCAGGGGGCTGGAAGTGGCAGAGCTTTAAGGTCCCTTCCAACCTAAATCATTATATGATTCTATGAATCTCCAAGTTTTACATCTTACAGATAAATAATCAGTTTTATCATCTTTTTTCTTTTTATCCTGCTCTAATGTATCAGCTTCCTTCTTCAACTTAATTTACAATTCCAGCTTAAATTTCTGAAACAACCAGAATCCTGATTTTATATAAGCAATACTCATATTAGTCTCTTTCACCAGTTTTAAACTGGGACGTGACATTTATCTCATTAACAACTTTGACACTCAGTGTTTTGTGCAGTTATCGCTTCTCATTTTAGACTGCCCTCTTCCTGTAAATAGACTTTACATAATTTACCAGTAATCAATCTAGATTATTCTGGATCATTTATTTTTGTATTTTGTTACAAATACATCTTTGAACCCACTGAAATGATGATAAATTCTATTGGTTCCAGCTCACTGACAAAAACATTATGGAACTCGGGTTCAAAAACAAGATTACATGAGACTCCTCTAGAACTACTCGTTAGTTCTTTCATTATAATTACACTTTCAGTCTTAGCAGCCAAATTTGTCATCAGTGTAGTGAGAGCCAAGCTAATCTGGCATTCTTTTCATCCTCATATGAAATGGCATAAAAGTGCCTGAAAGGAGGAAATGTCAGTCTATCAAACTCCTTTTACACTATTACATTTGTCAACCAAATTATTATTACATATGCATAAAATGTTAATACAAATATACATTTTCCACAGCTATCAATTGAAAAATATCCTCAGGTTCATAATAATTAAAGCTTTGATTCATCACATGGATATCTTCAGGTTCATAATAATTAAAGCTTTGGTTTATCACTTGGCCTTGATTTTTAATGATCAAAACCTGCAAAGCTGTTGTGATTACATTGTTTGAAGATAGGAAATAAAACTCAGCTACTTGTGCTGTTCCACTTATCACTTTTAAATATTAGCATACTACTTTCCTTTTCATCTTCTGAAATATAC
Source organism: Psilopsiagon aymara (assembly GCA_024733675.1). Classification (NCBI taxonomy): domain Eukaryota; kingdom Metazoa; phylum Chordata; class Aves; order Psittaciformes; family Psittacidae; genus Psilopsiagon; species Psilopsiagon aymara. Next base: position 5,689 of record JANRGW010006539.1, read on the forward strand.
AGTCAAGTACAATATTTATTGAAAATAAATTCTGATGTCCCAGAGTGCTTCTCATCCAGGCCTTTTAATACTATTGTGTGAATGTTATGTGGACCTGATAACGTAAAAAAAAAATCTAGTTTTGACCAGGGCTGTTAAGTATTCTCCAGAGCTGGTGCCGAATGAAAGTGTTCCATCATCGTCCTGAGAAAGAACTATATGACTTGGCTTTCTAAACCCTCCAGGCTTATTACATATGCATTGGTGACTGAGCGACATTCAATATATGTCTTTGAGATAACAAGAAATTACTTATTTTATATTCAAGGAAAGATTCTCTTTCTCTTCAACAATATAAGCATTGCTCACTTAGGGTCTAACCCTGCCATTCTCACTCATATTGAACCATTTGTTGGAATTGAATTCCATTAATCTATTCACAAAGTAAAGACTGGAAGGAATAATCTTGGCCTTGCTCTGCTTAAAGCTTTAGTAATTATACCCTGACACACAGTAATTTTTAAAAGGGTTTTGCTTTTTTTTTTTTTAGAGTTACTACTGTTATTATTAAACAGTTGATAGAATTTCATTAAATTTGCCATGCTCATTGTATCCTGCCACAATGGCTTGGTTATTTAAAAGAGATTCCATTTCCATGGATATTCCATTTTTCACTAATAGTTGCTTCCAGGCTATTACCTCTGAATTTGACTCTAGAGGGTGTTTTAAGTGCAATTATTATTTCTGTCATTATAAGTTTTTAGTGTATGTCTTTTATATCTAGTTTACAGTAGATATAACAGTATTTCAAATAACATTTTTTGTTAAATAATTGAAAACTATAACAGTATGGCTATGGAGGGCATCCAGTGTAAAGTTGCCTAAATAATTTGTAATGAAAAATCAAAATATTAGTTAGAAATTATGCTGTAGTAGTTCCATGTACTTTAAAGGAAAGCTATCCTCATTCATCCTAATACTCCTTGAAAGAGAAGTTATAACATCTGAGAGTACTTTTTCTTAAAACTACCAAACAGTTTCTGAGGAAAAAATTCCAACCACACAGCACAAACAGATTTACATATTTTTCTTTTTGCCCTGGGTTTTATTTAGCATCTTTCAATGACCCAATATTCCTTCATTTTATGTCCAAAGATTTAAATCCAGATCGTTAGTTAAATTCAGATTGGCACAAACAAATGTATGTCTTGTATTTCATTAGGTAATTATTTAGATAACAGTCATTTCATTATCGAGATGTTATTCATTTGAGGCTCAGTAACGTATTTCATACGATAATGCACAGGAAATTATTATATTGCTTTGGGTGAGGAGAAGCTCCCCATGACCCACAGTGTGTGCTCGAGCCCAGAACCCCACCGTGTGCTGGGCTGCATCCCCAGAGAATGAGCACCCAGTCAAGGGAGAGGATTCTTTTCCTCTGCTGCACTCTGGGGAGGCCCCGTGCTGCAGTGCTGCTTCCAGATCTGGGGCAACATCACAAGAGGGACATGGATCTGTTGCAGCAAGTCCAGAGGAGGCCACAGAGATGCCGCGCGAGGGCTGGAGCAGCTCTGCTCTGGAGACAGGCTGAGAGAGCTGAGCTGGCTCAGCCTGGGGAAGAGAAGACACCAGGGAGACTTGAGAGCAGCTCCTAGTGCCTAATGAAGCTACAAGAAATCTGGAGAGGGGCTGTTGACAAGGGCCTGTAGGGACAGGACAAAGGGAATGGCTTTAACCTGACAGAGAGAGGTCACATCTGAGGAAGACATTCTTCCCTGTGAGAGTGCTGGAGGCCCTGGCACAGCTTGCCCAGAGAAGCTGAAGCTGCCCTATCCCTGGCAGTGCTCAGAGGCAGGTTGGATGGGGCTTGGAACAACTTGATCTAGTGGAAGGTGTACTCGCTTGTGGCAGGGGGCTGGAAGTGGCGGAGCTTTAAGGTCCCTTCCAACCCAAACCATTCTTTCCACTTCTGAATTCTACAGATGTGTAAAAATTAGTAATAAAGAATGATAAGATAGGCATGAAGTACAGGTGTGGTTTTACTTAATTTGCCATAATTCAAGATGCATTTGACTGTCAGAAGCTGCGTAAGACTTAAAGGAAATGACAAGTTAGTTACTACAGTTTCTTGAGAAACGGCATCCCTGGAAACTTCTCAAGAACCTTCCCAAACAAAGCCTGCAGCAAAACTAATTCTCCAGTAAAATAAGTCCCTGATATTAAAGTATGCATACGTACTTTTTCTGTTAAGATTCATATTGTATAAGGTTCGAACATTTACACTTAAACCCCCCCCACATTTTGCATTGGTAATGTGTAGGGGAATACATGTCTTGTAACTCTTTAGTTAACATATCTACCTTTATCAACATTTTTCTGTGGGCTAAATCAGCTAAATCATTCTCACTGCAACTAAGTATAAGCATAATATTCATCTACTTCCAGCCATCTAGGCCTTCTTTTAACATTCAAGTACGTGTTGAATATCATCTTTAGGAAGAGTCACACTTTTTCCTTTAAAATTGGCTATGAATTTCTTGACCCAAACTTTAAAATGAGAAAAATTTGTTTAACAGTCTTTTAACTTACTTCCTGTTCATTATTAGAATAGGAGGTATTTCATTACTTGTGTTTATTTAGCTTTCATGTCCTATAAAAAGTCAGTTTAATTTAATGAATGCTTTCACATTTTTTATATTGTCATTGATAATATTTAACATCATTCTTTTAATGGATAATCAACATGACTTTCGTATTCACATATGTTTTGCAGCAGGAGATGCAGGTCTGTTATACAAGTAAGAAAGGCACACTGATCTGTAACGTATTGTTTAAAATTATAATTTATTCAAAAGGAAAGAACAGTATAGACAATCTCTGATCCAGGCTGGACAGACCCTGTCCATAGAATAGATTCTCCCATTTTGGTTGTTTGAGCTATTACAGGGTTTGTCTCACAAGGAAGCCACTTTATTCTTCACTTGTACTGTCAAAGAGAAAGGTTGTTCACATGAGAACTTTTTACTGCAATTAAAGGCAAGGACGCATAGTTGGTGTAATTGCTGGTACCCAGTGCAAACCACTTGCAGACTCGTCTGTTGCAATTAGCTGACTGCATTTATTCTGGAACTGACAATTTTTCTTGCTACAAAAGAGGAACACTCGTATGATTGTTAAAACAGCCACAAATCACATAAAAATATACAAATATTGTATTAAAATAAATGGTGATCTGAAGACCAGAAAGTTAGACAGCATAGTATGTCAACAAAGTCATACAATTGAGTTACGAATTATTTTCAATGTGGAAAGTTGCTTTCGTTGGTTCTGCATTCTTAATAGTTTGCATCTTTTGGCTCTTTTTTCTCATTTTGAGAATTGGAGTGCACTTCTAATCACATATTATTCATAGTCATAAATGTTTCTCTAATGGTCTGCACTTTAGAAAAGAAACAAACACATCTAACCTAACTTCAAGTGTATAGGGAGTATGATTTGCTTACTCATTCAATAGTGATTCAACTGCTCTAACAAACTATTGTTTCATTTCACATTAAAGTTTTAAAATCAGAAACATTTGATTTTTCTTTCAAATCGATGCATCCAAATCTAAAGACAATGAAAACAGAGCTATTCTGATAGATGTTGCCAGGGAAACCATTTGATCATTTTCCTTGTCATCACTTTATGTTCAAAGTGACCTTCTTTGTTTAACTGGGCTCTGACTACAATGGAGAAATTCACAGCATTTGCAGGAGGTGCATAGGACAAAAGGCACATAAGAAAGATTCAAAACCAATCCATCCGTGCACTGTAGTAAGCCACTGTTTTCTACAAAATTACTATATATTAAATCTCTTTTCCCTCTCGCATTCTGATCATCTTTTCTTTACAATGCATTGAACAAATGTTTCTTCCTCTTCATGTATTAACTGAAATAAGCTTACAGCAACTGTAATTTAGCCTTTATTACTTCATTGCATTTTTGTTTTAGAGACAAAGAAAGTAAAGACAAATATTTAACTGAAATGTTATCCTACTTATGTATTCAGAAAAGATCAGTAACTGCTTTTTAAACTACTGGTGACAATGACAGTTGTGGATAACCTTTTTCTCTATCCACTGGATTCTCTTTATTTGTCTGTTTAAATGGCTACAGTAAATGAATCACAACCAATAGCAGAGTATAACAGAAAACACAGCTGGTAGGAATCTGAACAGGTTCATAGTCCCAGTCGCCAATTACAAGACAGGGTGAATTACAAGTTAAACAGGCATGTGTCTACCGTGTTCTCAAGTCTCCAAAAATGTTAATTCCTTAGTGCCCTCAATTATTCTCCCATCCATTTCAGTACTCAATTAGACTATCATTAGAAATTTTTTTCCCAATGTCTAAGTAAATTTCTCTTGCCACAATTCAAACCCATTGCAACTCTATTAAAGTGGCCTTTTCAGTGTGAATCAAGGCTGCAGGCTTAAACACTGACCCTCCATCTGCTCATACATTTAAAATACCTGTCCAAGGACTGAATATTCTCTAGACCCTGGGACCAATCATCACCCATGAGCCAGGAGAACAACCAGATCCTATGATCTGCAACATTGAGTATTTAACTGAGCTACCTTCAGAATAAGTTAGCCCAGGTCATTATAAACTTCCTTTGATTTTCCCCAGGTTAACACTGCTGCATCTGTATTTACTCCTGGAAACCACTGGTCAGCCTTACCAGGACTCACAACAATCACTTTACAAGAAAAAATTGTAATGTCCCTATTACATCTAAAATTATTCATTATTAGCCATGGTTAAATAGCCTGCTAATAGCTATAGGAAGATATAAGAAATGTACTTTACTGATTTCTCAAATCCCTAAAATGCAATTACTCATTAAATGTAATGGGAAATGAAAATAAACAAGAAACAAATTCATTCATACCATGTAATCCCTGAATTCCTTCTCCTGTCCTCTTTTCTTTATTCGACAATTTTAATAAAATAAATGCATATTACCAATATTTTCAACTTGGCTTAATTTTTCAAGCCCTGAAAGAACAAAGCAAACACAGTGCAGCAGAACACTATCAGCATGTACCCTAATTTTTCCACTATGGTGTAAATAGCCACATGAAATGGATATCTCTCTTTTCTAGATGAATACCAAGGAGTTGAATTTGTAATGTCGTCTAAAACAAAAAAGGCATATGCCAAGGGCTTTGACATTTATCAAGAATGTGATGTACACGAATTCAACTTCTCACCTCTCCTAAGATCTTTTTATCTTTCACAAATCAGGAAAATTTTACCCTTGAGGGTTTTTCAAACACATATTTCTCTTGTTTTGCTTTTCAACAGCGTGAAAATGAGATTGATGAACAGTGTCTATTACAGTTTCATTCAGATTTTCTGTAAGGTCTAGGGTACCTCCAGAGGCATTTGAAGAGATCTGGACTTCACTAGGGAATTAATGCTGATTTTAATTCCAAGACAAACCTTATGCACCACTTAATTGCTTTGTGCTTCCTTTGAGTACTGCTGGAACAAAAAATGGGGGACAAACAGAAAAAAAGAGAATACCTAGGATTACATAATAATACCTTAATAGTTGTACCTCCTCATTACAACCACACTGTTCATACTGGCAGTTACTTTTTGCTGGTAGAATTTTTTGCCCTTCTAAATGTTATCAGCACTAACTCAGATGTCCATTGCCTTTCTGTCCCAAAATTACAATGCAGACAGGAAAAATGTAGTCGGTGTACGATAAAAAACCTCCATCAGCACACTGATAATTTTGGCATTAAGCCATATTGCACAAATAGATAATTACCAAGAATGTCAGGGCTTGAATATGAAAATAATTGAGAGTGTTTGGAGGAAGGGGTATTGTAGAATTCATTGTGCTTCAGTTGTGAACCCACATAACTTACTAAGGCACACAAATTTACATCTTTTAATTGTACTTAGTAGTGGTGACTGCTACTAGTCCAACCCCAGCAACAGACACTAGTTGTGGTGACTGCAACTGGTCCAACCCCATTAAGAGATACAAGTTGCAGTGACTGCAGCTATCTAACCCCAGCAACAGACACTAGTTGCAGAATCTGTTGCTGCAGTTGGAGTAGTCGCAGTGCTTGTTGCTGAGGTTGGAGTAGCTGCTGTGCCTGCTGCTTTGCCATCAGATCCAGACATCTTTTTCCCCTTGAGGGTACTGGAGAGTGTTGAGCAGGGCTCAGTAGGCATGGCCAAGGCCCCAGCAGGTTGCAGTAGTTTGTCCCTGCCTGCTGGTGCCAGGACTTGTCTAAGTGTTTTACTAGTTTGTCCAGATTTTACACTTGTTCAGGGGTGAAGTTCCAAAGCACTGGAGATGCCATGGGCATGTGTATTTTCCCATACTCTCCTACACACCCTGCCACTCACTAGAGTCCAGCCTTGCGGAAGATCTCTTGGTGACATTCTTAGGTAGCTGTTTCACCTTAAGCAAGAGCTGAACCACAAGCAGCAACATGCTGGTTCCCAGCAAAAGAACCAGGTTGGCTTCAAGGGTATGCAAAGGATATTAAAATTCTTTGAAATTCTCAAATGCTACCTTAGACAGCTAGCAGCTGGGTGGTACACTGGTGTAGACTGGTGTTAAGCTGCTGGAGACCATCTATGTGTGAGAGAGCACACGATTCAGTTCAGCCTGCTCCTCAAAGAGTCTTGAAGATCCTCAAATGTGGGAATAGCTTTGGCTGTGCAGAGGTACTATCCACCAGGTCAGTGGTGAAGCAGGGTTTTATTTGTGACAGTAGGCATGGCTTTCCACTTCTTCAGGACAGTGAGGAACAATGTGGAGCATTATTTCAGCTGCAGAGGTAACTCTAAAATACAGGCAGAAACCCCTGTTGGTGCATGGGGCATAGAAGTGAATGATGTTGGCTGCCACAGTGTGGAAGGGGGAACAGTGCTACAGTTCCAATTGCACTGTTGCTTACAGAAGCATAAATGATGGTGGCTTGGGTGTCACAGGTCCAGTTTTGTCCCAACTCCCATCAATGTGGAGCTTTCCAAGAGTCTGTGCTGCTGCAGCTGAGGAGTCTCTTGCAGTCACCACTGAAATTCATTCAGTTCCTCGTTTTGGGGCTTGGGATTTTGACTGCTCAGGGGGATGGAACCATATTCTCTTGGGAGCACAGGGGGCAGTAAGATTGCAGCCAGGCAAGATGGCCACCAGCTCCAGCAGGCCAGGAGGGAAGGCGCTGGTGGCAGCTGAGGGCTTCACCAGCAGCACATGGCACCCAGGCAGCCTCTTGGCTACAGGTGGGAGGTCCCGGCGGTCAGCAGGGCCAGGGCTGGGGCCCTGCCGCACAGTGTCATGGGCCGGTTCCTCAGCAGGGCCTGTGCATGGCCCAGTCTGCCTCTTGGAGCCAGTTTAGAAGGGTGAGGAGTAGTGAGGTGGGGTCTGTCACTTCTCCCACATAACAAATGATAGGACAAAAGGAAACGGCCTCAAGCTGCGCCAGGGAAGGTTTACTCTGGATATTAGGAACAATTTCTTCCCTGAGAGGGTAGCCAGGCATTGGAACAGGCTGCTAAGGGCAGCGGTGGGATCACCATCCCTGGAAGCGTTCACAAACCATGTACAAGGGGACCTTTGTGACATGGGTCAGTGGTGGTCATGGCATGCTGGGGAACATTTTGGACTTGATGATCTTAAGGGTCTTTTCCAATCTAGTTGATGCCACAATTCTACAAGCAGAAAGTCTGTTTTAACACTTTGTGCTGTAACCTGCTCATTTGATTTTGCACGGACTTGGATGCCACAGCACTCTCTTCCAGGTTGTTCAGGGTAATTTCCAGCTTTGTTATGGTTTCAGCGCAGTGGTTACAGTGGACCCAGCACCTTCACTCCTTGCTCCAGTGGATGGAAACTCCAGATGGAGTTCAGGAGGCATGTTGTGCGGGTGCAGGGTATCATGAGCTCCTCCCTTGCTGCTTCCTGCCTGCTATCGGCTGCTGCCCACTGCAGCGCTGTCTCTGTCCGTCTGCCCTCACACAGCATTTCCTAGTGCTTGGTTAGCCAGCACAGCACCATCTTCCTCCTTTTCTTTGGTGGGATGCTGTTCTGCCAGAAGGACTCTTATTTCTTAGGGGTGCTGACTGGCACCAGGGCATTTGGCCTGCTTGCTGCCCACCTCTCCCAATCTGGGCACCCCCTGGCAGAAGAAGAGCAGCAGTTGCAAGCAGCTCAAACCTACCCTGGGCTGCCTCTGCAGTGCCACATGTACAGTGGGGCTGTGCAGGCTGGATAGTGCTGGAAGGCAGATGGGGGCTGATCTGAGGACTCCGCAGTGGCAAGTGGGTCAGAACCACCATGGGCTGCCTCTGCAGTGCTTCCTGCACCGGTGGGGCTATGCAGGGTGGATGGTGCTTGAAAGCAGCTGGGGTGCTGGCCTGGGGGCTCCGCAGTGGCAAGCGCTTCAGAACCACCCTGGGCAGCCACCACGGGCTCAGCAGCCGATCCTCTGTAGCAGCTGCCAGGGGATCTTCCAGGGACTCTCCTCAGCATTGCCCTCTGGAGCCTCTGAAGTCTCCTCACAGCTGGGCACAGAGCTCTACAGAGAGCTCTCTTCAGAACTCTCAGAGCAGTTCAGTGGTGGCCAGAGGGGGAGGTCTGCTGACACCCTGACCTGCTCCACCTGTGGGTCCTGCAATGGGAAAGCTGCCACCCCACAGAAGGGGCGGGCAGCCCCCAGCATCACTGCTTCCACCTGGCGCTTGTTTCTCTGACCTGCACCCAGTGCTGCGGCAAGTCAGGAACTTGGCTGAAGGAGTCGGTGCTGGCAAGGCTGTCGGGGCCATCGAAGAAGGCATTGTCATCATTCTCCAGCTCCACACTGCAGCTGTCTTCTTCCCTGTACTCCAAGGAGTGGGGGAGCTTGTTGAGGGAGGTGGTTAGGATGGGCACTTTGGGGACATCAGGGACTGTCTTCACCAGCCCCCAGGCCCACCACCACTGATGGCTCTTTGGGGTAGCTCCCTTCCACCACGTACTTGGAGAGTTCAGGGAGCTCATGGAGGATCTTGAAAGAACAGTTAGTTACATCAGCAGTCACAGTGGTGTACTCAATGTCTGAGAGCTGTGCCAGCATTGTATGGTCCAGCGGGCAGTCATCATTCACCACGTGCTCCAGGAAATCAAAGAATTCAATGCAGAAGTCAGTGATAGTGAGGCTGTCGGGAAAACATCAGGGAAAGTGTCCTCACTGTCCCCTATCCCATCACCACGATGCCGCCACCCTCTACAATGTACTTGGAGAGTTCAGGGAACTCATGGAGGAAGGCAGCCCACTTGGGGACATCAGGGATGGTATCATCTCTGCCCGCACTGTCAGAGCAGGCAAGCTGATGGTTGAAGGTGGTGTCCTCTGCCTGCTCAGGAAAGGCCCCTGCAAAGGTGGCTGGTCCTTGCTCAGACACCTCCATAGGCCGCCCAGGGCTGCTGGGGTGGTCACCACTGCTAAAAAAGCAAACAAAGGAAAACCAAGCCAAGCCTGAGGTGCCACGGGTGCAAGTGGTACCCCAGAAGGGAGTTACAGCAGCTGCCCTGGAGTTCCAAGGAGCCCTGACACCCCCTGCACCAGCTGTTAGGGGACAGGCTGGTTCTAGGCAGGCCCCAAGGGCATCAGCAGCCCTGGGACAGAGGGTAATACCTGGGTAATGACAGGAAGCGGCATGGCCAGAGCAGTGGAGCTCAGACAAGAGACTTAACAATGCCACCAGCAGCTGGAGGGGAAACCTCTCTGTTGGGAGAAGAAGAGAGAGGTGATGGGGTGAGAAACTGGCAGGCCAAACCGGCTGGGGGGGTGACCAGGAGGGCAGGTGCCCCAACGTTCCACCCATCCTGGCTGCTCCAGCAGCCTCAAGACCAGTGGAGCCCAACAGCTTTCCCTCGCACTGGTTTCCTCCCCTGCTGATGATTCCCTGTCCTAAATTATGGTTTCTCAGGCCCACAATGTCTTCCATCCCAATGATGTTTCTTGGGCAGGTGAATTTTGTGTCGAAGGGAAAGGGTTGGGGCTGGCACCAATGCCCCTGTGATGCTGATGCATGTGCTTTGCAATCCTTTCCAGTGGTGGTGGTGGGAAGAGGTCTTGTGGCATTTTTGGGTGGTTCTTGTCCTCCCCTCTATCTGGTCTGGCCAAGAGCTCAGTCTCACTGTCAGGGAAGCAAAGCTATGACATCCGTGTGCCCCTTCTCTGGCATTTGCCACAAGCAGAGAAAAGTTCTGGTAGACTGCAGGGACATGAAATGCTGTGGGACAGTTCTGCCAGGGACACTGCAATGCCCTGAGTGCTCTGGGAGGGTTTCTGACTTGCAGCAGCCAATCTCATCCCTGGAAGAGACTGACTGTCCCCAGATGGCATCTTTGCTGTTTTTGTCACCCTGTCACTGCCATTTGGGACTGTGGCTGGTGGGACCCATAAGGCATGTTATGAAACTTCCCTGCCCCCTAACTATTAGATCAACCAGTGTTTAAAGTATTAACATATAGATATATATGTGTACATAGATGTGCATACATATATCTACACATGTGTGTGAATACATATACACATATACATATATGCGCTATAATGTGATGAGGTGCTGAATTTTTACTGGAAGCTTCAGCCTGGCCCTGAAAATTAGGACTTTTCTTTATGGCATCTTAAAGCTGTCAATAAAGGATAAAGGGTATCACAGTACAATGGAAATAATGCCAGAATCCCACTCCCTCCAACTCATCTTTGAAACTCTCCCACTGTCACCAGGCACCATTAATCAGTAATGCTTGCACAACTGACTCCAGGGACATCTGGACCAATGGACAACAGCAGAAATAGCATTGCCTGGCAAAGTTTTACTAGGACTAGTAATTAGTAATGACAGTGTTTGTGGTTAGTCGAGCTGTGTTACACCTGACTGCAGTAGGATAGCAGACAAATTTGGAAGTGTAGCATGAAACTAGCAAATGAGCAAGACAATGAAGAAATAGTCCAAAGTAGAAGCTTTGGTGTACCCTTTTAAAAAAATCACAACTCATTTTAAGTTTGCTGCTTCACTGTTCAACAATAATTGCAAGATTTCCAGGCATTTATTTGTAACACACTTAAGATCCAGGTTCGGTTCTGAACTACATACAAAAATATGTGTATTAGAAACAAAACAAAAAATCCTCACACACCTCAGACAAGAGTTAGCTTTAAGAACCTTAGCTGAAGAAGTTAACTTATTTTATGATTCTATTCTGTTTCAAGTATACAGTTTTGAACTTAGATGCCTAAAACCATTAAGACTTCAAGGTTAGACTGAGAAACCAGATTTCTTCTCCAGTTTAAGCATGAGCTCATTAATGGAAAATAAAACATACTGGACAGGGCTGCATATGTGTCCTCTAAAGTTGACAGAAAACTATCTGGAACAACTCAAGAACAATTCTTTCAAGCCAGTTGCACCTCTAGCCTGCTAGAATAGTTTAGCGTGGATCCTTTTCATTTATTTTGCTATGCCACGTGCAGCTGTGTCTAAAGCTTTACAACTGCTAAGGTTTGTTACTATATACTATTTTAATTTCTTTCCCATATTTAAGTTACCTTGCCAAAATAATCAAATATCCCCTTCTGAAATTATTTATTCCCGACAAATTCATGCTGCCATGTTCCTGCCAAAGTCCAACTGACAGTAGACTCAACATGAGTCAGCAATGTGCAGCGGCAGCCAAGAGGCCAAACCTCATTCTAGGCTGCATAAAACGCAGCACAACCAGTTGGCGAAAAGTGATGATCCCAATGTATTTAACAATATTGCAGCCTCACCTTGAGTGCTGTGAGCAGTTCTGGGCCCCACAGTTTAAAAAGGATTTTAAGACACTTGAATGTGTCCAGAGGAGGTCACAAAGCTGATGGAAGGGCTGCAGCAAGTCCTGGGAGGAGCAGCTGGGGCCTGTGGTTTTGTCTGGTTTGCAGAAGAGGAGGCTGAGGGGCTACCTCATTGCTTTCTAAGGCTTCCTCAGAGGGGAATTGAAAAAAAGAGGTGCTGAGCGCTTCTCCCTGGGATCCAGTGACAGGACCTGTAGGAATGGTTCGAAGTTTTGTCAAGGGAGGTTCAGACTCAACATTACAAAAACATTACTTTACTGAGAGGGTGGTCAAACCCTGTTGCACCTAGAGAGTTGGTGAGTGTCCAAGAAGGAGAAAAAATGGCTGCTACTGCTGAACCCAGGACACCCAAGCACGTCAGTACCTTAAGAACAGACATTTGGACAATGCCCTGCACAATGTGCTTCCAACTCTTGGTCAGCCCTGGAGTGGTCAGGCAGTAGTATTTGATGATTGCTGTAGGGCCCTTCCAACTGAACTACCATATTATCACCTTCTGGTCCTGTGTGACTTCCCTTTCTCCTCCCTCCACTCCTAATCTGTTACAATGAGACTGTGTTATTTCAGAGTAACTTAGAATTTCCTTTTCCACCAAGAGGAGCAGAGAACTCTGAAGACACAAGTTGGAACTTTCTGGAGAATTTGCCTTCCATCAAAAACATCTGTTTACAGGAACTCCATCCTCCCACCACTCTCTTTTTAAATCTAGGTCTTCATCAATCTTTCTGTTGAACACAATCTCATGCCAAAAGAAAACACAGTTCTTCTGTTGCCTTAAAATAATTGACAGCTCAGTGGTAATGAGTGGCACATATGGGATGTGTCCCCCACATTTTGGAGATGCTACTTAGCTCTCAGTTCCCTGTAAGTCACATGAAAACTTTGAATTTGTGCCCTTCTTCCATTCAGACTGCATATTCATCAGCAGGTTCTGAGATATTTAAACTGCTTATTCCCAGATTCTCTCGTCCTTATTCCCTCTTTCCAATTTTCCCCTTTCTTCTCCTTCTTTTATCACCCTTTATTCAGTGCAAACACTGAAAAGCCTCTAGAGTCATGCGAAAGGTTCAAAAGACAGGAAAAATAGTTTTCTTACTGTTCTCATTGCAAGAGTGGTATTAAAAGTATGGTATTAATTTATGCTCGGAAAGATCCATTTCTTTTTGGGTAAAGGAATTTCACCTTTTTCACATGAGCAACTAACTCAAGAGAATTCCATTCAATTCTGTGAGACCAAGCTGGAAGCAAAACACTTGTTCCGTGTTGCTGTTACCTTATGTACTCATATAATTATTTTTCTGCACCACATTTATAACTTTTTAACCATAGGAAACTTTTCTACCAATCCAATTATTCTTGACAAAACTTCACAGAGAGACCTGAATAGAAAAAGTTTCACAGCTTCATAAAACTACTGATTCCTTTCATGGAACAGAACATCTATTTTAAGTCAGATTGTGGTAGAGAGGAATTCACATACTACAGGTTCCCCAAAGCAGTCATATTTTGTAGAAATCTTTTGTCATCTTTTAGAATTTTGTATTCACCAACTACAAAATGTAGTTCAGGACCGACCAGAGGACTTTCTTCCATTCTGCCCTATTCAATTACTTTGCAATCTCACACACATACAAAGCTTAAAAAGCCCCCCAAAAACTTAAGTAAATCCTACTTTTCACTATTCATATTATGGCTTATTAGGAATAGCATAATGGCTATTTTATAAAGCTAAAAATAACCCCTTTTTTTGCTAGTGAAAACACTGCAGGAAAAAATGAACCACAACACCTGACAGAAATATTTTTAATAATTAGTACATAACCTCACCAAAACACATCTTATCTCTTATTTTTAGATTGTAAAAAAATTATTTCATTTGAAATTAGTTACTTCCAAGGTATAACTTACGCATATGAAGTAACTGTAATAAAAATATCTACCTCATAAATAAAAGTTGAAGTAGGTGGTATTTTGTAGTCATGTATTTGAAATAGGAATCATTTAAGTAATTTCTATCTAGCTTATGAAAAAAAAAAAAAAAAAAGTTAGTGCACTATTTTACTTTCTTAGATGCACAGTTTCCAATTAATATGTTTAAATATTCCCATAAAAACTTTTAAGCATTCCTAGATTTCAGGTCAGCTAAATACTAAAAAACAAAGCGCCAACAAAAGTCCACACTTCCTTTAGAACAGAAGATACCTCTCACCTTACAGCAAAGAAATATTTTATTTTAGCATATTAATAAACTTATGAATAATAAGTATTCATGAAAACAATCTTCTCTTGGTTAAGTCTGGATTTTAAAGACTGATTACCACATGGAAATCATCCCTACTTGAAAAACATCTTTCAACTCAGGCATCCATATCTGGCACAATTCCTCTGGCAGAATCTGCACACACCCTGAAATGTAAGCCAAATTCCATAGCACAAAACTTGTAAAAAATCATAGAATCATAGAATAGTTATGGTTGGAAAGGACCTTAACAGCATCCAGTTCCAACCCCCCTGCCATGGGCACTGAAACCTCCCTCTAAACCATACCATCCAAGGCTCTGTCCAATCTGGCCTTGAACACCGCCAGGGATGGAGCATTCACAACTTCCCTGGGCAACCCATTCCAGTGCCTCA
>JANRGW010006540.1:0-22336 GCA_024733675.1 Psilopsiagon aymara
AGCGCTGTTCTCAGGCCACAAGTGAAAAACACAGTGCTGCACCAGCTACTAAGAAGGAGAAAAATGACTGCTACTGCAGAACCCATGACACATGGTGAATATGCGCGCTATCTTTTTAAAATTTGCTTTTTGGTAAGAATTAACTAATGATAGCATGGATGTGTTTTCCATTCTGTTTGTGGAAACAGGAGACCTCTTGTTTGGAAAGAGTAAGTGTCTGTTTTCAGAACTTTCAGGCATTTCAAAATCAAAACAAAAGAAGAAATTGTGTCTGAAAATCCTGTTTTCTCTATACTGACCAAAGTATGTATATATTTTTGAAAAACAAATTTGAAATGAACTGGTCATCCTAAATTATTTGAGCCTTTGTAATTTAAGAATGGCTGTGCTTAGTCAGATCAAAGATCTGTTTCTGCCAACACCATGTCTCCAGCTACAGTGAGTAGCATGTACCTAGAAAACAGTGTTAAGAACGGGGCAATCAATCAAATGTCCTTATTCAAATGCTTGCCAAATTCTTCAAAGAAGTTCTATGGTTTTAAGATGTGGCTTCCCATTCTAGAAGCTACATTGGTTATACCCCATGTTTTCATACATATCCACATATCCACAGATCCTACCTTAGAGCTTTAAAAGGCTTCAGCAATACAGAGCGAGTTTACAGTCCTCCAGATGTATCTCATAATATTTGTTTCTTTCCAGACTAAAAAGGCTTGGTGGTGCACAAGAGGTTAGATATCACCTAAATTTAAGCTATTTCTTTCATGAATTCAAGTTAACCCAGTAACTGAGTCTCAACCAGTGTCCATTATGTGCTATTGGTCAGGTCATTTTATCTGTTCTGTAATCTCTTCTGTCCCTCTCTCTCATTTTGGGAGGTTTGGGGACTTTTCCATTTATCTTCTGAGTAGAGAATGGTTTTAGCACTGGAAAAACTGTAGTTAGTTCAATATCAGATTTATCACAGGCTGTTTGTTCAGTAGAAACAAATTCTTTACAGAATTATGATTTTTATAATCACAGTGCAGTTGCTATTCACTATTATAGCCATCCTGTGCTGCAGAATGCTGTAGAGATGCCTTCAAAACAGAATATTTTTCATTTGGTAAAAAATAAGAAGGTGCTCTCCTGCCCCTTGAGGCAAATGCCTGTGTATAGTAGATCTGAGGGAAGAGTGAAGCAGAAGCAAGTGGCTGCTGTTTCTCTGAGATTTCATCCTGTGCCTTCCTTTTACTTTAGCACACTTTGGACAATGTGAAGGTCCTCACATATTTTTACTAGTTTTAGCGTCTGTCCACATGGTGTTAGCTACCATACATCCAGGCAAGGAAAAATCTGTAAGCAAAAATTCAGTGAAACTATTGCACATCCCCATGCTGTGACAAATCAGTTCATTTATCTTTTTGGTGAACTATGAAAGGGATGGAGCAATTTGGGAAGTTGAGGGATAGAAGTTGAATTCCTAGCCAATGAGCAGATTGAGAAAATTTATTTGCTGTTATAGGCATAGTTTTTGGTATGGAAGTGGTGAATGAAGATGACAAGTCTTGAATCAGATTTGCTCTTTTCTAGTGGTGCTGAAAATTCTTCAGGTAACAATTTATATAGCTTGTAGAAGTAGCACACATATCTCAATAGCCGGAAGAAATATTGTCATTACTGGACAGTGAGATTCATGAAAAAATGATGTTCATTCAGCCTGATTAAGCTCTACTAGGAGTGTTTCAATATCTACTAATGAATAATCTGAATGCAGGCTTCTTGGATTTTTAGTCTTTTCTGTCAGCTTTCTTTGTGTCAGTGTTCACCTATGACCTTACATTACAGTATCAGTTTTGTTGTAGAAAAATTCAGTGTGTTTAACTGCTTGGAAGTGAAACAGGTAACAGTATTTACTAAAACTAACTGTGCTTAGTGTTGTCCCTAGAAAAAGTAAAAGTTGCTATTGTGAACTCTCTGTAATTCAAGTAAATGCCTTAATTGCACAAATGTATGCATGCACACATGCAGGCACACCTCAAATGGGTGAGAAGGTAACTTGCAAATTTTTGACATATTCTCACTTTTAGGGAATGCAAATCACCAGAGAGTGTTCCTTGCTGAAAATGAAATTAATTATAGGTACTTAGAAGACTAATGTAAGACTTAATTTTTAATTTGAAAATACTTACTCCAGCTCGTATCAGTGATAGACAACATAGCATTCTGATGCTAGTTAACACATCTTTCCAAAGAGTGGTGGAAGATGTAGGGTGTAACAGTTTTGAGTCTCAGGGTAAATAGACCATTTTAAGTTTTGCCTTGATATAATAATAGAGTCATTTAGGTTGGAAAAGACCTTTAAGATCACAGACTGACTGTAAACCTAACACTGACAAGTCCACCATGTCAATAAGGGTATCCACCATATCTAAACATCTTTTAAATACCTGCAGGGATGGTGACTCCTCCACTTCCCTGAGCAACCTGTTCCAGTGCTTGATGAACCTTTTGGTGAAGAAATTTTTCCTAATATCCAATCTAAACCTCCCCTGGTACAAATTAAGGTTAACTTCATATCTCTCCTTAGAATGTCAAACTTATGCCAACAGCTGCAGTACGTATTTGCTAATAAATGCCTAGTAGTAGCTACAGGTCACTTTATAAATTCTCTCATTTTTTTCCTCTTCTTAAATGGTGCATCTTCTCAGGGTCACCCTTCTCATAACATGACAGAAAAAAGATCCTCCTTTCTTCCTCAGCTGCCATACTGCACCTCTGTGGAGAGCAGAGATAGAAAAGCCACTCTGAGAATACTCTTCCTCACTTCTAAATTTTTCAAAGAAAATGCAGAAGTCCATTATCCTTGATTTTGCGTTTTCCACAACCTTGAATTTTGTTAGAACTTTCTTCTACTGGGAAGCAATACGGTTTAATCTCTCTGTCATTTAGAAGTGAACATTTTCTTTCACTCCAAAAGAAGAGTTATTAATGGAAGATGAACTGGCCTCAAAAATTTGGAGACTGGAAAATGAAATGAGTGTTGTGGAACTCTGAAATTCTTCATTTGTTCTACAGCATCAGACTTCAAGGAGACCTCTACCTTGAACTAGGTGTCATGTCAGGACTTGCTCTGCCATGTAATTGAGGTGAGGTAGTAGTGTGCCATCCTGGAAATGATTTCAATTCAAAATCAGATACAAAATACATGCATTAAGTATACCTTTCTTTCAAATGGGTCTCATGTGGCAGACTTTACTGAAGCTGTTTAAACTATTCTTGAAAGACCAACATGAAGTGTGATAATTAATAATTCACCATCTAGACTTTTGTCTCTGGGTTTCATAAGGCTGAACTCTAACAGCGTTGTAATGATGAACACTGTTCCTTGATTTTTATCCTCTCTTGTCACAAGTATGAGCAGAATCTACCACTAAAACTTATTTTCTGACAATTTTTTAGTCTGAAAAGCTATACATGGGAAAGTACTTTTTCACCTCCAGAGACAGTGCCCTTCAAGTCAGTCTGTCATTACAGTCATTATGAAAAAAAGCTGATATGTCTTGCATTTAAAATACATTTAACATAAAAAGTTAATTATTTAAAATGACCAAAAGCAACCTTTTGGTATAACACAAATTTCTGGTTTGCATTTAATAAATTTTGCCCATAATAGCTTGTGCGAAGTTTGGTACATAGAAAAAAAACAACAAAGCAACCCAACATAAAATGTACTTTCACATAACATAAACTTCTCTATAATTTCCTAAATTCAGTCTTCTGCATGTTCTTTTCATTTTTCACCATCAGACAGTGAATTGAATGTTAGCCTAAAAGTTGTCTTTAATTCATTCAAATGATTGCTTGGGTGGGCATAGCTCTCTTTAAATGAAGATACTTAAGCAGAATCAGAGTTATTGGAAAGCAAACTTTGCTAGTCTGCCTGCTACTCCACAGAAATTTGTTGCTCACCACTTCACAAAGAGCTTTCTTGCACCATCTGCACGTTTAAATGATGATGATTCTATGCATTGCTTTTATCATTCTTTTCCTCCTACTAAGCAGAGTTCTTATAGGTGAATGACGGTGGTTTCTCCTATGCAGTGCCATGTAAATTATTTTATAGGGAGCCCAAATAATGATGATTCTGAAAACTATTTGGAGACTTGGCATATGCCCTTGGCATTTGGATGTATAAACACAGTTACAAGAGAAGATGGAAAACAAAGCTACGAGTATATTTTTAGGGAAGACAAAAAATATAAACTACTGATAAGCTCCCATTGTTTTGCCTTTGGCAAATGGAAGATACAGAGATACCAGTTTCTTGGATCCTCTGAACAGCTACATGGATATTTACCATCCACGGAAACTCTTCCTGTTAATTTGCTATTGAAGAGCTACGTTCTCAAGCTAAATTAAAAGTGTTATCCATGTGCTAGTACATCCTGTAGTCACACCTTAGAGATATAAAGTTGCATGTATGAGACCACTCAAGGATTTCCCTCTCTTCCCCCAATATTAAATACTGTCTGTTGGGTTTGTGTCATGGTTTAAACCCAGTCAGCAAATCAGCCACGCAGCCCTCACTCACTCTCCCCCCTTCTTCCCCCCCCCCACTCCCAGAGGGATGGGGAGAAGAATTGAAAGAATGTAACTCCCAGAGGTTGGGATAAGAGCAGTCCAGTAACTAAGGTATAACACAAAACACTACTGCTACCACCACTAATAATAATGATAAGGGAAATAATGAGGGAAAGGAATGCAACCACTCACCACCCTCTGGCTGATACCCAGCCCGATCTGAGCAGTGATCTCACCCTTCTGGGTAACTGCCCTCAGTATATATATTGGGCATGATGTGCTGTAGTATGGGATACCTCTTTGGCTAGTTTGGGTCAGGTGTCCTGTCTCTGCTTCCTCCCAGCTTCCCGTCTTCCCTGGCAAGGCATGAGACTCAGAAAGTCCTTGGTCAGAGTAAACATTACTGAGCAGCAACCAAAAACATCAGTGTTATCAGTGCTGTTCCCAGGCCGAAAGTCAAAACCACAGCACTGCACCAGCTGCTAAGAAGGAGAAAAATGGCTGCTACTGCTGAATCCAGGACAGTTTGTTTGTGGTAACAATGGTGGTTTTGAAGTACACAAATATGTAATGTCATTTGTATGGCAGCATGTGATGTGAGATTTTCAGCTTATCTTTAGTACTGACCATTCATTGAAGGTTTTGAATGTAAAATAAGTCAAAGATGGGTAATAAAGACCCTGAAAGGAGCTATGACTGTCTTTAAGCAATGAGAATGGGATCAAAGTTAGGAGATCCAAAATTTCATCTATCTAATTATAAAACCTTGAGAAGGCACTTAGCTTCTCAA
This sequence comes from Psilopsiagon aymara, assembly GCA_024733675.1. NCBI lineage: Eukaryota > Metazoa > Chordata > Aves > Psittaciformes > Psittacidae > Psilopsiagon > Psilopsiagon aymara. Next base: position 5,354 of record JANRGW010006540.1, read on the forward strand.
GCTGTGTAGACCCCTTCTGTTACCACTTGAAAGAAGCAAATAGTAATTGATCCTGCCTGTGTTGCACATCTGTTTTACAAATAGGTGGGTCACCTTCTGAAAGTGCCTCCATTAACTGTAGGGTATGGTTTGATAGCAGGAATTTAACCAAATACTTTTACAAAGCTAAAATTAAGAGATTCACATTTAAAGAGATTTTGCAGCGGCTTTTCAAGAGCTGTGCTATAAACTGTTTCCTGAAGGATGAGTTCTGTCTTGCTGACAGCAGGTATGTGAACACAGCTTTATGCATCCAAGAACATCTATAAAGCAAGTCAGGCCAATTCACCTGGCTTAATATTGCAAATAGAGTAATACTATATACAAAGGATAAAAGACCTAAATTAGCTGTTAGAGTTGAAATTAATTATTGAGTAATAGAGCCTTCTTGTTGTTCTGGATGTAGGTGGTGTGGACTATCTTGCCACCAGATAGATGGAATTCTGGTCATAGAATGGTGTTGTATCATTTAGATCTGACTGGAAGAATCTTTTGCTGGATTTGGTTTTAATGAGTTGTTTTGTTCTCTAATTATTTTTAATTAAATGTAAGTTTTGATGGGTTTTGTTGATTTTTTATTTTTTTTCCCAATAGATAAAAAGAAAAATATCTGCAGTAATGGAAGAAGTGGGAGAGCTGCTTCAGTAAAGCAGTTCAGTGTGGGTGAAGCTAAGAATTGCAAGTGATTATACTTCTTACAGAGTTTTTTAGGAACAGCTTCTGAAACCCAGATTAGGAAAATAAAAAGTACTGATGCATTACACATGTTGATTTTACAATAGAAAGCTTTCTCGTGGCAGACCTGTAGTTAAACATATCTACACCCAAACAGGACTCTGAAGCGTAACTGAAGCTTGGAAATTTGTCTAGCTTCATTTTTACAAAACTATCTTTTTCACAGATTGCAATTTAAGAGCATATGTGGAATATGTCAAGGCTTTGTTTATTCCAAATAAGCTAATGTGATACAGAGCAAATAGTTTCTCAGTGTTCATGTTCATTCCTACAGGCAAAAATATATTATCTTGAAAGTATCTTTCCACATATCACTAACAGTAATTTCATTCCATAATTTCAAATATATTGGGGAAGGAACTTTTAGAAAATAGCAGACTGTCAGGAATATAAGCTCATATGGAAATGTACACACGCACAAACACACACAGCCCTACCTTTTTTGTTATTTTTCCATTAACTGCCAAAAAGCTGTGATTTTCAGAGTTTTGTCAGAAAACATTTTTAATCCCTTTTGCAGAATGTATTCATTTTAGTTGTGATCAGGTGCTAGAATCTACAGGTTATCTCCTTGTACATACAGAATCTTGCAGAGATGACTCCTTGTAATTGTTATGTACAATCTCTGAAGATGTGAAAGTACACAACAACCATTTGCAGGGAGTAGGACAAGTCATTGTCGTAGCTTGCAGGAAGATTTATGTAGATGAGCTATTGTGAAAGTGCAGAATAGATTTAACAAGGTGGTCCAGTAATGCGGTTGGCACATCTCTGTTGAGTGGTCTACACCAGTGGACCTCTCAGTTGGTCATCATCTGCTTTTCTTCCTCTCCACTGCCCACACACCTCTTAGCTCCTTGGTAGTCTCCTTGGTCAATTCCCTAATACTTGAGTTCCTTCCCAAGCTTCTACTTGCCTTTATTACTGCCCTTCTCTGTCTCTTCCATTCAGTAAGAGGCTCAGGAGCCCTGGGCAACTGAGGTACCAGGGTCTGAAGCAGAAGTTTCTGCCCCTTTTCGGTTCTACTTTCTGCAACCTTGCAGTGTTATACTGTGGCCATACTGTGACCATACTCTGCTACCAGTATGCATAACCCAAAGAAAGCCAATGGTTTTTTCTTCTGCTTTGAATGTCATGCAGGATGGTGGTGTGATTTGTCTCTTGGGGATTGTTTGGCTTTAGAAATAACTGGCTATAGGTGATATAAAATAAACCCTGTGTGGTTCATAAGAATAGGCTTAGTTTTTAGATGTATTGTGGAGATCTGAATAACTGTCTAAATTTGTTTTCAACTAGTGACCTCGTGTAGACTAAACCTACTGTTCAGTTTCAGTTGCAATTTCACAAGTTAGTATGGTGTATTGTGAAATAACTTCACTCAACCTATGTGTTTGTCCTTTTAATCAAGAAATTAACTTCTATAGTTAGGAATGCAAGTAAGTAAATAAGTGCAGTTGTGTCAAACTTTGAAAGTTTCTCTCTCCTCTTCTCCATTACCTAGTCAGTAGTGGCTGTTGCTATCATGCAGCTGTCAAGCATGCATGGAATAAATTCAGTGTAAAGCTAGTATCTGTTGTGAAGCCTCCTGCTGGCCCATATGCAAGTCCTGTTAGTCCGAGACCAGTGTCACCCGAGATGAATGAAAGGCATGATCCTAGAATCAGGGAATGGTTTGGGTTGGAAGTGAGCTTAAAGTTCATCTAGTTCCAACTGCCTGCCATGGAAAGAGATACCTTCCACTAGACCAGGTTGCTCAAAGCCTCATTCAACTTGGCCTTGAGCACTCCCAGGGATGGGGCATTCACAACTACCTTGGGCAGCATGTTCCCTTGCCTCACCACTCTCGCAGTAAAGAACTTCTTCCTTGTATCCAGTCTATACCTAACTTCTCTCAGTTTAATCCCATTAACCCTTATGCTATCACTACTTGCTCAGTATACACAAATGAGAAACATTTAGGAATGTTGATAACACATAAGAATTTTTACATGGTCATATGAGGGTATAGAATCAAGATGAGATGCACATTTTAAACCTATCATGAGAATAGACAGTAATGTGAAGGAGCTCATTCACTGAAATTTTAAATAAAACCTGAGATTAGTGACCAGTGGCTATCTGCTTTTTCAACATGAAGAACAGACAGTTGCACAATCAAGAGTACCTTAGGAGATTAATCATGAGCACATATTCTTAAATATATAAATATATCTGTTAAACAAGTGTTTGAAATAAAACTGTTACTTGAAGCTACAAAACTCTCTGCAATTGCAACAGTCCACCCAATGACAATCTGATTTTAACTGTGAGAAGGAAATACATATATATATATATATATACACACACCCCTTTAATATTAAAGCACAGAAAAGAGCAAACACTTTAGAAGGTACAGACAGCAGACAGGTGAAATATCAAATGTGTGCTCTCAGAATAATTTTTTTGTTTGAACTTTAACAATGAACGTACTTTTAGTAAAATTTTAAGTGTGCTCACCTTGCAGTTTCTTCATAATACCTCAAAATGCTGACTAAGGTCCTAAAAATGTGTGGAGCAGAGTAACACCCAGATAGCAAAGGATTAATTAGGAATAAGCATAAAGCATAAGGCCATCCATGTTCATTCTGTCAAAGATGTCTAAATTTTATTTTCAGAGAAATTTTGAACATAAACCTGAAAGGGATTGATCAAAGGAAAGATACGAGACTTTTTGAGGCTCTGCATGTTTCAGTGACACCAAGAAAACGTTGTGGCAGATGCATCTTTTCCTTTTTCTGATTAGTTGTCTGACTCTCATAGAACTCTTCCTAAATTAAGCTTTGGAACAGACTCAAAAATCTTTTCCTTCAAAATGGATCTTTTTTTTTTTTTTCCTGCCTTCCTTGAAACCCCATTTTATTTATTAGTTTATGTAAGTATGTCTGCTCTAAATTTGCCACAAAAGGAAAAGTTTTCAGATTGATCATAGTTGTGAAGATTACTGGTTTGCTGTGAATCAGTACAATTTACTTGTGGAAATTAGGAAGATTTGGAGGACTTGAATGACAAAATAAGCTTATTTTCAAGAGTGAAAGGCTTGTGGGTAGGAGAGTAGTATAAAAATAGAAACCTGTAAGAGAGAACAAAAAGATGTGGCTCTGTTCTGGACAGTAGTATTATGAATAGCTTTGTAGAATTTGCACAGACAGATGAAAATACTTTTGTATAATTCCAGATTAAAACTTCCAGTTTTTAGAAAAGATGGGCTTTTTTTCCTTTTTCCTTGTAATAATGCTCAACCACTAGTAATGATTCTTCAGCCTGAACAGAAGTGTCAACTTATGATGGCACTTGAGAATTGAAGTAAATGGTATTACCCTTACAATTAAAATTAAGCACAGATTTAAAAGCTGTAATAGGTCAGGGTCACGTAGCACAGTGCATCCAAGGATGTTCAGTTAAAAGAGTATGAGCTCACTTGCCCTTCTGTTCACTTTTGCACTGCAGACAAAATACCTAAAAATCTGCCATACTATCTCTGAGTCCATAAAACAAGCTCAATTTCCAAGTCACCACAGGATATATTGAATAATATGATTCTTTGCAGGATAACTGGCCAGTTGTCCTCTATAAGGTTTAGACTGTAAGGAGCTGCAATGATTACTAAAATGTATTGAATTAAGTCTGTTTCATAACAGTTTAATACAGCATAGGTTCCTGCATTTTCCTGAGGGCAGATGCAGCTCACATGACTTGTGCACAACTCCTACACATTAAGGTGCCACTGGAGCAGTTGCTAATGCAGTCACCTGATCAGACAGCAAAGTCTGTAGATTCCAGGCCTTTGCTGTGGGGAAAGGTACTTTTGTGTAACCTAAGCCACACTTTATTTCAGAAGTGAGTTATTTTCAATTTCTAAACAGCTTGCATGGATAACTTTTAAACACATGTAATCTGGAGATTTTCACTACAACCTGTTATTTTGCTGACTTGAAATTTAACTGTTTGCTCCTATGCATTATGGGTATTTTTTCTAGGAAGAAAGATAATTTCAATGATTTATGAATTTAAATCCAGGATCTTTAAATAGGCAGGAAAATTAAAAAGTCAAGAGTAATTGCAGATGTGTCTTCTGCCAGCAACTGACAGAACAGCAGTTATTTTAGAAAGCTGCATGGAGGAGGGGTGGAGGCTGAATAACAGTGAGGATCCAGAAAATGTGTGATCTGAACCAAAGCAGCATTTGTATATCTGTCATTCAGAAACTTTAGAACTCTACCAAACTTGGATATGGGGTCAAAACCAACTGGTAAGGTTGCCTTCATTTTTTTCCTTTAAGAAAAGGAGAGTCAGTAGGATGTGTTGATAAGTCTTTCCTAACTGAAATGATGCAAAATCAGTTTTCAGAGCTTTAGGAGTAAGGCTGCCTTCCATAAAAAGCGATGTCTGTAAACTGTATTTAAACCAAAGGGTGAGATTAGTTTTGGTTATTTCTGCAGAACTGTGCATTTATGTAACAATGTATATAAATCTTGCAGAGCTAGAACAGATGTGTTCTGGACTTTGCAGATGCTTTTCCCGAGGGCATTGTTTTGAGCATAATGAAATTTGAACATAATCTGGAGAAACAGAGATAGTGAATAATTACAGCTCTGTAAAACCCAGGTTAGTTGTTGCTTGTCTGCAGCATCATTTATAACCCAGTTATTATCATTGTTAGAATAGACCAGAATCGTTATTAAAATACAAATTCATTACACAATCTTCACAAACCTCTCTTGCATCAATAAGAATTACCTGTCCAAAGTCAAAATAACGTCATCACGCCGCTGACAAAAGTGGACATTTTACAGGCACTCCACCCTCAGCCTTTCTCCAGAATTACAACAAAAGCTGTAAAAATGATCGCCAGTTTCTTGTTGCAAACCGACTCTGGAATTTTTTTTCCTTGTTATGTAGTGAGGTGCATCATGGCACCTATATTTTATTACCAACGTATCTGATCTACTAGCGAAGAGAAGTGCGGGCAGGGATGAATGATTTCCGTCTCATGTCACTGGGGGAACCGTGGCGTCAGGCAGCCCTCCACCGGAGATCCGCCAGCGGAGTGGTGGCGCTGACCAAGGTGCTGAACGCGGGGGGAAGCGTCAGCCCCTTGCCGGCTCGCGGGACCAGTGGCATCGGGGCCTGGAGGACAACGGACGCTTCTGCTGGACCAGAACAGTAACAGCTGTCGCTAGAGGAAAACAAATTGTGGGAAAATTGGAGACTGTAAATAGTAGGAGAAAAGGAGAAAGCACAAAGAATTACAGCTAGTCGGCTTCTGAAACAGTCTAGCTTTGGCTGGCTTTCAAGAGAGAGAACACTTTTGCTACAATGGGCTCAAGTTGAATAGTAAAATAGCATACCTAAGCACTTTCTTCCATGTCACCTTAGAAACATTTGAAGCCTTATATGCTGACCTGCTTCATTTGTAAATCACAGGCAGTTTTCTTTTCCCCTTTGCAACACTGGTGAATGGAAAATACATATAAACCAACCATTTTTCCCTTCAACAGGACAGAAATCTTTTCTACCACTAGTATGACTTAAATAATCTATTCTTAAAATGTGTGGAAGTGGATGTATGATTTTCTCTGGCTTGGATACATTGAAATAAAGTTTAAATTTGCAAAACTTTGTTTAATGTTTGGCTCACAATTTAGAAAAACAGAAGTTAGGATCAAAGGTCAAAGGCTGGAGCTCCCTTCTGTTATGATGAACCAGGGCAATTTGGATGAGCTTTCAGAGAAGTACCAATATTTGCAAAGCTATGAGATTTCATTAGAGGCAGCCTCAGAGGAGTGTGTGGGGAGGTGATCGCTGAGCTAAAAAGTGCTTGGGTTTTTTTGCTGTTTGGAAAAAGATACATAATGTCTCCAAAAGTCAGAGGGGATTTCTGTGTTGTTTTGTTTCTCTGCTTATAGCAGTAGTGAAGCTGGAGAGAGAAGACAGCTAAGAAAAAACTAATTGTTGTAGAATGTACATGACTGTTGGCATAAGGGAGAAAGTATGAAAAGAACAAAATCTAAATAGGAAGAAACATTTGGAAGTGCAGACAGGAAAATGCTATTTTGAGAGATTTCTGTGAAACAAAGATGAAGTTTTTGGAATGTATGAACACACACGAATATTGGGAAATTATGCATCTTAGTAATTAATTAATTTAACAACTTTATCTGTTTTCATACACTCTGCTACACCAAAAGAATAGAATAGATGAGTATTGCTTATGGATTTCACTGTTTGGGTGACTGGTGGGAGATTTTGAGGGAGGAAGTTAACAAAAGCTAACTTCTGAAGCTCCAGACCCTTCTCTTTCGGATTCAATAGCTGCATTATTAGTAGGAAAGTAAAATAATAATCTTGGTTGGGAATAACCGCCATATAGAATTTTTAGGTTTTATTTAGGAGTAGTGCCTTGTTTGAAGCAGTTCTGGAGGAAGAGGCAAAAAAATCCCAAATCAAGATTATTGCTTTGTGGAAGAATAGTTGTACCTTGTTCTACAGTCTAATAATAATCTATTGACTTAAATGGAGTCACATATCACCCAAAAGTTGCAACCAAAAGGTGATGAAAGGAGTCCATTGTTTTATGAGGAGGATTAGAATAGCTAAGATCTGTCTATTCCCACTTGTTCCACCACAGGATCCTCCAAATCCACTCTCCATTTTTATACAGCTGTTCAGTAAGAAGGGTCTTTTATCTTTTACATTTTTCTGAAGTTTATTTTTTAATAATCTTTCCTACTAATGCAAACTCAGTTCTTATTTCAGTGCTGTCAAATCAAAGATCTCACTCCTTACTCTGTGCATCACCTCCTGCCTTGATAGCCAACATTTTCTTATTATGGCAGACTGTTGGTCTTTTTTATGGTTTTTATTCATTACTTCTTTCACACCACATTCTCCCCATCCCTTAGGCCTATATTTTGTGTAACTTTTTAACTTTTTTACCCACTCATTCAGCTGTCACTTTTATCTTAGTTACTTTAGCATTGTTTTTTGAAATTGGCAATGCAGTTTTGCATTTCTTATTTCTACATAGAATGCTATTGTAATGGTTGTAGAAAAAGACAATAAAAGGGGATCATGTCACTTCTTTTTGTCTGCTTTTGCTGGTTTGTTTTTACTTTTAAGAACCTTTGTTGTTCAATCTTATCTAGCAGATCATTAGCTTATGCTTCTGATTGCCATGTGATGCCACAATTCTTTGCCTGCTTGTTTGACATCTAATCAGTTGCCCTGGGTTTTTCTATTTAAAATTACATTATTAAAAAAAAAAAAGAAAAGAAAAGAAAACAGAAAAGAAAAAGAAAATCTAATGTCACTTTCAGTTCTTTCTTGTGTGGTCAAATTGCAAATTGCTATTGCTCTGAGACTGGCCTCCGGTCACTTTTGTTATTCATCCTTATGAGATCTTCATTGTTTCATGGTCATATTTAGCTTCCTGTATCTCTTAGTGTTTTGTTTTGAGTAGGTAATCAGTTCTTCCAGGATGTCAGTACAAAAGGCAGAGACATTCAAAGCTGATAAAGAACAGAAATGGTAGAAAAAGTGTTTGCTATTGTGTGTTCCTCTGATTTTGGGTGATCTGTTATAGGTGGTATGCAAGCAACTTCATGTTGATCATTTCATGCTGATCCCATCTGTGGTGAGGTTCAGCAGTTTCACTGCTTATCACATCATTGCAGCATACCAAGTAAGCCAAGCTTTGCATGGTTTTGCATGCTTTTACATGTTTTTACATCTATAGTGCTGAACATGCTAGATGGTGTGCCAGTGTTCAATGAAAGCATTATGCTGTCGCACCACTACACAGGAACATCCTCTTTTTAAGCAGTACACCCAAGTAGTATGTTGAAGTCAATGCCTACTAATTCTGAGGTATGTGCTGAGATTGCAGCAGTCACTCATGCTAATGCATGGGTTTCCACGATCAAGGCTTTTAGTTCAACTCTGGCTAGATCCTGATTGAAATCACTAGGTCCTTATTACAGCTTTTTCTGGAGTGGCCCATTACACATTGTCTGGGTGAATTCACTCCCTTTGGAGTAGGGACTGTTAGACTGTGTATATTCACTATGCATTCAAAAGCTTTTAACCATGGCAATGTTAAACACTATGTATGTAGTAATGCAACACTCATTGCTTGTAGCGTTAGAATGTACAAAAACAAATTACCTGAGAAGACTTCAATTTGAGAAGACCCTCATGACAGTTAACAATGATAAAGGGAGGACAAAATCACTCACCCCTTGAATTCATTGCAAAATTAAAGCTTTTTCATCTTTGGGAAAATAAATCTTCAAGAGGGGATGACAGTGAAAAAAGAGCTTCCCACATTGGTTTCTCAGCTGTAGAATTCTTCCTTCTAACTTCACACACCATCTTGCATCTTAAATCCAAGGTCACCTTGAGTAGGCTTGAGGTTAAAGACAACTTTTTCACATGTTCTTCTTAACTGTTAAGCAAAATGTAGCAGGGCATTCTTACACAAAAGGTAGCAATGTGAGATGACTTTGGAGGTCTTAGTCCACTGGAGTTCCTTACCTTCATTTTCACTCACAGCTTACATTTTCAAAGCACTCACTGAAATAAAATCTGCTGGCTTTCTCTAATGCTTATCTGATTACAAATGTTGCTAATGTCCAAACTTTCAGTTTCATCTGGCAGCAGAAAAGTCAGTTACTGTTTCTAGATCGAATATACTGTGCACTGCAAGATTAAAAGCACCTTGTGTTCAGAAATACATTTTTACACATCAAACTTAAGTTCCACTTTGCCTTTTCCTAGCAGTAAAAATAGAAATACCATACTAGAACTGTGAAATCCTTCAAGTACCCATAGTACAAACAGTAAATGCTTCTTGCTTATGCAAGGTTATGCAGAGAGGAAAACTCGAAGTGTTAACAGAGAAATTCAGTCTTCAAAGTTGTTTATGTCACTATAAACCGTCTCTTTACAGCACTTATGTGGCAGAATCTTTATTGTCTAAATACCTGTGTATTAGGATCTAAGCAAAACCTTTTATTGGCAAGCTAGGGCAGCTGTTGGGAGAGGAAGAGTGTGTGATTAATACTAAGGGGAGGAGATACGTTCATGTCCCTGTGGGACTTAATGTGTGACTAAAATAAAGGTGAGTTCCATTCTTTTTTAAGTATATTTTACATCTCAGAGATTTTGCATTTGCTTCTCCCTGAATGTTTATTTTATTCTGGCACATTGACAACTTGCAGCGTCAGTTGCTTTATTCCTGGTTATTAACATCTACCTTTGCATTCAAATAATTCTAATTCTTTCAGTTTTTGGATATATGTTGTCCTTTCTAATCTCTCTGCTAAGACTTATCAAATGCTAGGCTGACACAACTATTCCTGATGCCAGGGCATATGTATTTGTGTAACCCTGAAAAAAAATACAGGAGTATTATGGGTTTGCAGTACAATCCAAAGTATGTCTGATTTGTTTTTTTCTTCATTATTTTAATTGTGTCTTTTTATTACAACCTTTGTGTTTGCATATCTAGCACAGATGAATCAGAAATAAAACAATAAAATGTCAGCTTCCTTCTCAGACAACATTACTGGATAAAAATACTCTTGAGGGCAAGTTAAGTTAAACCACATCCCATTGGTATCCTACCCTTGCCATTCTAATTTTTATGACTATCTGATGACATTATGCCAGTAAAAGTTGCATCTTACGAAAAAGGAAGTTGAGTTTTGATTTTTATTTTTTTTTCTGTGATGATTTTGCTCACTGGCTTTTGTCAATTTTGCCATGCAGGCTACCATGGCAGTTTGGATTCTTGCAACACAGCTCTGTTCACAGATTTTGAAAGTGCAGAACTGATAATTAAATCCATGGCTCCCTGTATAGTCTGATTTTCTGTTGCATAAAACTATCAAGTTTTCCTATGGATTCATCTCTTCTTTTCTAAATACTGCATTGCAATTATGTGATCTGATGCAGTGTAGGCTGACACTTGGTAGACTTACATTTGTACATTTGTACAAAGAATTCATACAGTCTTAAACCTGGCCAGGACCATGTTTTCTGTGCCTTGAGTGGTTCTTAAACAGCATCAGTCTACCTGCCAATATGCATATTAACTTTCTGTTATACATTTGTTTCACATCATCATGTTAAAAGATGTCAGCAAAAAATGTATTGTCAGATATACTTGTGATTAAAAAGTATAACTAGCTCTTTGAGAAAGCAAAAATAGGAAGAGGTTTTGAACCTCTGAAAGGCTATGAGTGTTATGAATCTGTGGCATATTGATGTGCAAATCACACAAAACCATTTAGCATCTCAAAAAAATCAGTTATATATTAATATATATAATATCACACTTATTTTCTCTATTTACTATCATTAGTCACTGGTAGACATACAATAAAATATTGTCTGTCTTCTTTATAAAACAAATTTATAGTATTTTAAAGCTTTACTCTATCATTGGAGAGTACTTAGCTTATGGAACTGGCCGCATGATATCACTCATATTTGCTTTAATTGAACCCAATATTTCAGATGTGTCTTGCCAGCACTGAAAAGAGAGGATTTAACACCTTGCTTGACCTGTTAGCAGTGGTTTTTCTAATGTAGCCCAGACTGCTTGGCCCCCATGACAACAACCCTTACCTTTAAAGACTTAGGCTTTGCCTAAGTCTGGTAATATTCTTCTTATTATTAATTTTTTGTTTGTTGTGGGTTTTTTGATTGGTTTGGTTTGATTTGGGCTTGTTTTGTGGGTTTTTTTTGTCTCATTGTTCTTTTTTTAATTAGGTTTATTTCTCACTCTTATTTGAAGCTGTTCCTCTGCATTTAAACTAATCTACTGAACACCTGACTGAATCAGAATCCTCTACCTAGTTCTGTGTTACAGGGATGCGATGTGCCTCTTAATAGTGACTTTGATGCTATTCTCAGCCAGTAGCATTTTTTCACCCCCCAAATATCCAGGTGTTTTCCTTTTGGCTACACAAGTTGGAGGATCTGAACAGAATTCTATAGGGTGCTCATAGTTTCCAATTGAAGTATTCATGTGAAACGTAGCCAGAGTGTTTAGATGATGGTACTTGCCCATGGGACTCTGCATATCTGAACAGATTTATATTTTGCATAAACATGAATTCAAAACTCATATATCTGAGTATGTCTGTATTGTATATTGTTTGCAAGCTCTATTAGCATTCAGGATGCTTAAGTATGCATGAGAAATATATGTTACAATTCCTTTTAGCAATAAGAAATATTCACTGTGTTTTTAAGGTCAGAAAGCATCAACATACTGTTCAATCAATCTAACCACCTTTATAGGATTGGTCATGGATTTTCACTAAGGCTTTCATATGTTTTGTGCAGCAATATGTGATGGAACGATGGTGTGTCTCTTAGGAAGGTGGAAATAAAATACTCTGCAATGGAAATAGAATGGAGTAGAGGAGAGGGATTTCTTTGAACTCAAAAATCTTAAATCAAGATAGGTTTTAATCAAGTTAGCTTCATGTATTGATGGGAATATCTTATGGTGCCTTTCATGGGTGTAATTATATATGTGGCTTTTATGTTGACACGTATAGCACAAATTCAAGAACGGTAATGTACAAAACAGTGTTTAAGAAGGACAACAGTCTCTGCCCAGGGAAACTTGCTGTCCACTGGGGAGGCAGAACCCACAGACACATACATCAAACAGACAAGTGTGGGTGTTGACAGGCCATGGGGTCTGTGTACCACAGGTCATCTGGGATCTCTTTAATGCATTTTGTGTGTATATTCTATTTCAGAAGTTCTGGGTTTCTATTGGTCAGTGGTAGTCCTGATCATGTTTTCCTGTTGTGCTGCTTTTCTCTTGGTGTTTTATAAGTTGATCACCATAGACCAGGAAATTTTAAAATAATATGTTTTGCTGCTTCTGTGAGATGGAAGGCAGCATGCACAACAAAGGAAAAATGAAGTAAAGTGATAGGCATTGGGAAGTATTTTGTGAAACAAATTAAAGTTAGGAGAAAGGAAGAACAGAAACAGTAGTATCAAACTAATTTTATCATAGAGCTGTTGCCTGTGATCAGTTGTCAGATTTTGAGTTTTGTTTTTTCCTCAGTCATAGTGGAATATTGACTTCTCTGAGCTCCTCTGAATTTAGCAGTTCGGAAGGAAAAGGTGGAGAAGGAAGAAAAGGTCACAGACTTCAAGACACGTATGGTTGTCTCATTTGGCAGATGATTTAATCTTTAAATTCATTTGCAAAAGACCCCTGATGTACTACTCAGCAGCTTCAATTCTAAGTTGAAAGTCTCTTGTAAGCCATTCGCACGTTATGTACCATGTCTTAATGAGGAAATAAGGAACTTCTATTTCTAGAACTACTGATGTTAATAAGTCTGTGCTTACAGTTAGAGTTTCGATTGACTTTTCCACATTCTCTCCTGAAATTCATTTGCATAATTGGAGATTCAACATTCTCTCATATCCAGCTCTTCCCGTAACACCAAGACAGAAATTTGGGTTTCCATAACTGAAATGAAGCATCCAGTCCTTTCTAACTTCAAATACAAGACTAATTTCCAAATATGAAGCTCAGTCTTTTGTGCACCAGCTGTCAACTGGAGCATCTATATCATAAAAGAAGCACTAAAACATTTGTTCTGGAAAAAACTTCCTGTGTCTCAGTCCAACACTCTACAAATTTTTGCGGTCTCATCTTATAACCTTTTTCATTTGTCAGTCATATTCCATTTTAAAATGGGTTTGGCTTTTTGTGACATTGTTTCTGCTAGAAGCTCAGTCGAAACCTGATTTCTTTTGTGGTTAAAGCTGCCTAATTTGTGACCTTAACGCAGTTGAGTCACAATATGGACCTTGGATTTTGAACTTCCCTTTCTCACTCATGTGTAGAAACTGAAAATCTTTGACAAAGGGGTGAATTGAAGTTGACTATGTGTGAGCTGCCCCACCAAACTGCTCCATCACTCTCCCTCCTCAACAGGATATGGGGAAAAATAATAGCATGAATAACTTGTAGGTTGAGATAAGGACAGGGAGATCACTTAGCAGTTACTGTTATGAGCAAAACAGACTTGACTTGGGGTTGATAAGTAGGATGACAAGAAATAATAACCCTCTAAAAAATATCACCCTACCTCCATCTTCTAAGGTTCAGTTCAAAAAGTTGTGGTCAGTTCATCACACATTGTCCCTGCTGCTCCTTCCTTCTCACTCTCTTCACCTGCCCCAGTGTGGGACTGGAGGCAGGAGATGATCTCTCCAACAGGAGACAGTCCTCCACAGACTGTTTCAGTGTGAGTTCTTCCCACTGGCTACAATTCTTCATGAACTGCTCCAGCATGGGTCCCTTCCATGTGGTGCAGTTCTTCAGGAACAGGCTGCTCCAGGGTGGGTCTTTGTAGGGTAACAAGTGCTGCAGCAAACCTTCTCCTGTTTGGGTTCCTCTCTCCATTGGGCCACAAGTCTTTCTAGGTGGCGTCACAGCCTCATTTTTGGCATCTCTCTGCTCCAGCATTGGGTCTTTCCCAGGCTACAGGTGGATATCTACTCTCCATGGACCTCCGTGGGCTGCAGGAGGCAGTCTGCCTTACCTTGGACTGCACCACGGGCTGCAGCAAAGCTTCTGTTTCAGGGCATGGAGAACCACCACTCCCTCCTTCTTCACTTGACCTTGAGTTTTGTATTCTCCTAGTTTTGAAGAATAAGTCATGCTGGTAAGAATAGTTTCTGGATGAGTGTTTCTTCCTGAGAGACAAAGTTAAAAAAAATCAAAAATACCTTCAGCAAAAGAAAATCAAACATGAGTTTCTCAGTTGCTTCTGTTTGGTTGATGGAAAAACAAGTGCATGCAGAAATGCTTAGAATTTCAAAAATATAAAAATGTATTGTTTATCCCATCAATAAAATATCTTGAAGCTCTATTTGAAATAATAAATGCCTTTTGATGGCATACACACAATTAACAGTATGTGTAATAACTTGAGCCAAATTCTTAGTTTCTAAAAGCAAATAGTCACTATGGATATACTGAAAAGATTTGTGCAAAAAAAACCTTTACTGACATGAGTGAACCAAACATAACTGAAAGTATGCTTCGATTTCCAGTGAACAAGAGTATGGATATATTGAAAAGATTTGTGAAAAAAAAACCTTTACTGACATGAGTGAACCAAACATAACTGAAAGTATGCTTCGATTTCCAGTGAACAAGAGTTCATGCAAGGTATAGACCTTAGGCAATAGTAGAGGTCAATTTCCTCTTTGTTAGGTAGCACTACTTAGAGGAAGGAGCCTGATCGTAAATGGCAGCTTTCTACCATTACCAAGAAATTTAATTTTGTTTGTTACTGACCTAGAAAAAAGCTTCCAGAATGGTAGAGTGTACCAAAACAAAAGAAACTTTTCACCTTTGCCTGAAAACACAGCAAAACTCAGGCTTCTCTGGAGTTGCTGCAGTTTAAATCTTATCCCAGAAATCTTCCCAAGAAATGCAATCAATCTAAATGAGGATTAAGTCAACTTTTCATGAATTTATTATGTTTGATACAGAGTTAGTGATTCATATATGCCACTGAAATAGAAGATTTAGTCTCCTTTTATTATTTTGGCTGCCTGATGGCATCTGAGAGAAATTATCATGATAAATTATATACAGTTCAATAAAAGATAAGAGAACCTCAATGTATTTTGAAAAAAAAAAGTTATGTATTATACTGGGATGTAAATGATGCATAGCAAGGACAGTCATTTTTGTTACCCCCTCAGCATGATTAAATATAGGTATTTATTTTGGTGTCTCAGTATCCTTGTGACTGAAGAATGATCAGAAACACATGCTTAGATTTAATGTAGAAATACAGAGTCAAATGCTGGATTCTCAGTTTTCTTTCAATCTACACAATGCAGAGAAAAAGGAAAAATGTATGCCACGCCTCCTAAATTATGAACTTGTTGCTCACCATTTTCCAGCTGTTTTGTGAATTCATGCCTGAAGTAGAGATGTGATGTGAGGCTGGGGTGTTCATCCGTCCAAATTTTTGTGGTGTTCTGCCAACCAACATAAGTCTATGTCCCTGATGGAATTTTCACCTAAACCCCCTGCCTGTCTGCCTGAGACATGCACAGAATTTGAACATGGTTGATTAAATGTTGAAGGGTCTAATCAGTTACCTAATTAATGGTGAACAGTATTAATTAAAAAAGGTTTTCTTGTTGTCTGATTCACTTCTGCTCTCAAATTATATGAGAATGGTTGTTAGAGAAACACTGAAATCATAGCTACTGTAATTCAAGTTAAATAGCTTTTGTTGTTGTAATGAGCAAAACATGTATAAGATGATCGGGTACAATCGATTACCATTCAGAACACTATTGCCTTTTTAAAATGAACCCTGAAAGGACAGGGAAAACAGCTAATAGCTTCACTAAGGGGAAATCCTGCCAGACCAACTTGGTGGCCTTCTATGATGGAGCTACGGAACTGATAGACAGGAATAGAGCAGTTGATGCCATCTACCTGGACTTCTGCAAAGCGTTTGACAATGTCTCATGGCATCCTCATCTCTAAATTGGAGAGACATCAATTTGATAGGTGGACCACTCAGTGGATAAAGAACTGGCTGGATGGCCACACGCAAGGGGTTCTGCTCAACGGCTCATGTCCAGCTGGAGGCCAGTAACAAATGATGCCCCTCAGGGATCGGTGTTGAAAACAGTCTTGTTCAACATCTCTGTAAGCAACATGGACAGTAGGATTGAGTGTGCCCTCAGCACATCAGTTTGCAGATTACATCAAGCTGTGTGGTTCGGTTGATAGGCTGGAGAGAAGGAATGCCATCCAGAGGGGCCTTGACATGCTTGTGAGGTGGGCTGATGCCAACCTGATAAAGTTTAACCATGACAAGTGCAAGTCCTACACCTGGCTCTTAGAAATCCCAGGCACAGCTACAGGTTGGGCAGAAAAAAGATTGAGAGCAGCCCTGCGGAGAAGGACTTAGGACTCTTGGTCAGTGAGAAAATGAACATGAGCCGGCAGTGTGCACTTGCAGCCCAGATAGAAAACCATATCATGGGCTGCATCAAAAGGCGCATGACCAGCAGGTCGAGGGAGGTGATCCTGCCCCTCTACTCTGCTCTTGTGAAACCCCACGTGGAGTATTGTGTGCAGTTCTG
>JANRGW010006541.1:0-15894 GCA_024733675.1 Psilopsiagon aymara
TCCCTGCCCATGGCAGGGGGTTGGAACTGGATGATCTTAAGGTCCTTTCCAACCCTAACTATTCTGTGATTCTATGATTCTATGATGATTATTCCTTCTATGATTCTACGATTCTAAATAGATGCTCCTCTTCTGGATGTAGTTTTGCTGTGCTGGAAAGTCTTCTGGAGGATTTAGTCAAGAACTTTGGAAGGCTTCTGCTTTGACACAGTTTGCCAGTCTGGTGCTAGGTAATAGCTGTGTTTCCAGGGGGCATTTAGCCCACAGTTTGGTGTGCTGTTAATTTGAGAGGGAAGTAACAGAGATATTTCCTTCAGTAGAAGGAAATTGTGAACAGTTATTCTCAATTATGAAAGGAAATTGAATATGAAATTGCATCCATGTTTGCAATGTAAGGTAGCCAGCATGACTTCTATTTAGAGTATTTTTTTTCTCTTAGAAAAATATGGGGTATATTTTATAAAGAAGATGTTTGAACTGTGAAGAAGATTCTGCTGGAGTTTACTGAGAGTCTGATACATTATGAGTTACTCTGTACAGCATGCTAGTATATTAGTGTGTACTAAGTCATATATATCTTGCTGGTGACTCATGTTTATCAATGTCCTTAAAACGTTGGAGACAGTCAAGGTTGTCTCTGTTAAAAGCTTATGGCAGAGTTGGTTGTTGCTGTGTTATTTTCTGTAAAGGCAGCAACATCAGCCTGAAGTAGCTGGACTTTCTGAATCTGCTTTTCCCATCAGCTCAAGTGATATGCGCTCCCACATCATCACCTCCCCAAGTCAATATTGTATTTATAAAAAGGAGGGGTTATTTATGTCCGTCTTTTGAGCTTCATGTTGGAAACTCGCTCCTACAAACGTTGAACCATTTCCATTAATTAGAATAGCAGTTTTTATGGTCTCAATCTAGGATGAATAATTGATTTTAAAAGTTGTCTTTTTCTAGCCTGATGACTACTGTTAGCATGAGGCTGGCAGTAGGAAGGAAACGAGGAGGTTGACATGAGGAAGGAAAGTGTTGGGTGGAGGGGGAGAGGGAAGATGATTTTTCTGGTCTCTATAAGTATCTCAGAGTATTTGCCTCTTCCACCTTATGGCCACTTGATAATTAAAGATTCAGTCCAGAAAAATCTTTGTTTCTGGGGTTAAACTGAAGACTGTGGGGATGAGAGGTGCTGGAATAGGGATCTGTGTTTTCAGACAGAACTTTCTGTGCTTGGTAATAACAGAAGACAGAGCACCAGGCATAAGTTACACAGCTTGACTTTCACCTCACAGCTGCTGCTGCTACTTAAGCATTTGATTTGCTTTGTGAATTACTTTAATAAAAGAATCTGAGAGGGAGGAAATCCTGAAGTCACAGGGACTCTCCTTGTACAGCATAAGCTTTTGGCTCTGAAGGGTTGTAAATAGCCCTAGAAGTAGCTTCTCCTTTGCTTTTAGCAGTTGTTTCTAACCAGTTCCCAATATCCCGAAGTCAAGTTGTATCGGAATGTTTGTTTGTTTTAATGGTACCTTTTGTGTTTTTACATAAGGTGTACTCAGATGTAACGACAGTAAATGGAACAGCTGAGCAGAAGGTTTGTTCCTGTGAATGTTTTGGTTAGACTTGTATGGATGGAAGTTGTATCCATTCGTTTGTCTGTAATGCAGTTGAGTTTATCCTGCCACCCAGGCAGATGCTGGCAGCTTGAAGGTGAAATCCAGTCGCTTATACCAATGAAACTTGGTTTTGGTGGTGCATTAAGTCCTTCTGTGCTGAACTATTCCGGCTGGCTGCTCAAGTGGTTTGGTGACAAAACCAGAATATAGACGTTTATTTGTGGTAGTGGTTGCACTAACATTTTAATACTGTATAACTAGTAAATAGCAAACATCTGATCTGAACATCTGCAGTTGATATAAAAGTTCAAACCCATGATCTCCTTTGAGATACAGGCTGTGCTGAGGAGAAACTGTTGGCTATTTTCTTAACATGACTGATTATTTTACACATGCTGATATGACTGATCTTAGCCTCTGTTCTGCTACTCTTCATGTACTCTAAGGCTCTGCGCCAATAAAGCACTTATGGACTAGCCTAACTTCAAGCCTGTGAAGGGCTTTATCAGTGTCCCTGTGATCACTTGAGTGCTTTAAGTATGTGTTGAGTGTTTTTCTTGCTGAGGCCTTCTGTCTGGGATTGCCTGTTTGTTAAATGCTTCATTTCCTTTATCTGTATGCTTTTTAAAACCAAATGTGTACAGATAATGCAGCAGCATCTTTTCTGTGAACTAACAGAAGTCACTGAGAGTTTTGGGGAGAGGGTGTTTATCTTGTCTCAGCATGATTTTATAGCCATTGTTTAGCTTATCTACAGTCTCTTACTGACCTTTGGTTCCTCAGCACTTGAAGCAGGTCTGATTGTTTGTCACACTGTTATAATTTCTTCCCCCCACCGCCTTTCCTTGCCATGATAATGTATGGTCAAGTTTGGGGTACTTCCAGACCTTTCCCAGAAATGACAAGTTTTCTTTTATTCCTGTTTCTGTTTGCAGCCTTCAGTCTTTAGGCCATTATTGAACTACTTGTGCTCCTTTTACTACCATCGTGCCACAAGGACATCTGTAGCTGGGTATGGGCCAGGCGCAAAGCCAATGAGTTATTTAAACCTGACTGAAGTGGTACATGGCTTTGAGGACACAAGAAGTGTGGTTGAGCAGATAGGCTTCAGTTCCCCTGTGTCAGCCCTGTGCAGAGTGTAAGCAGGAACTTGAGGATGTTCCTCCACTGAGCTGCTCCACTGCATGCTCAGCTGCAGGCACCGTGTGCAGACTTCTCCCTGCCAAACTGAAAATGTTGCCTGCAGTGCTCTATCATGTGTGTTTAGTTTCCTACACTGCACTCTGGTTTTGTCACTGTTCATGTGAGGGTGAATTCTTATTTGTGTCTCATTGTGATAAATGGAGGAACTTCAGGGGTTTTTTCTTTTGCAGGAATTAAACTTAAATTCAGTTGTGTGACTAAGCCTAACTTTTTCTGAAGACTTAATTCTCACTTAATTTGATAGGATTTTGCATCAGTTTTAAGAAGTGAAAGCAGACGATACTCTTCAGAGTGTTGCTCCTGCTACAGGAAGATAACAACTGAACTTTTCTGTTTCATGTCCTTTCTTCCCTCAGATATCAAATGTCCATCAGATTTACATTTTAGTATACAACATTACTTATAATCAATAAAGCACTGAACATCTTGATACAGGAAATTGCTCGGTCTTATATCATTAGCATTCAGCTTCAAACTGCTCTGTTCTGGTGCCAAACTTGGCTGCGTAGCAAGAAGCTGCTGCAAAATTTATCAGTGACAGATACAATACAATAGCTATTACAAATACTACATTGTGCTAAAGACAGATTCATGCGCTCAAATGAACAAGCTAAGAGAATGAAATAAAAATGATTCTATTTGTGTACAAATGTTTGATCAGTCTTTGCATATTTTTTGCTGTGGATAGCCTTAGGATATGTAATATGAAGCAATAGTTATGAAAGGTCTTATATACATTTATGTAGCCCATAGAAACTTGTCCATGGTGGATTATGTCTTAGGAGCTGAGCAGATGAGAGAATCCAACCTGTGATTTTGGCTCCTGAGTGGACACTGCTGGATGGATGCTGCTTAATATTGTTTTAATGTGCCTGCCATGTGAGGAGGTGAAGTAAGGTACCTTTCCCTCTGACCTGTAACAACCAGGGTGTTGTGTAATCTGTCTTTCAAGTGTTTGATGTCTGTGCCCAATCTGGAAGATCAAAACCCAGTGCAGCAGAATTTGAGGGCTATGTACTTTGTGGATGGTTGAAAAAAACATACAAATATAGCATTTAAACATAACTTAGTCTGGTGACCAGTGGCTCTGTGCCTTGCAGTGCTGGAAAAGAGTTTTCAGCATTCACATTGCAAGTGGCTCTGCTGCACTGATTTGTCCACATTTATAGCATATTTTGAAGGCGGTCCAAAAGAGCTTGCGGTTGATGAGCTCCTGGGCATGTTAAAAGTGATATTTTATTTTACAGTCTCAGAGTTATGTTTCAAAGAGAGAGTGTAAATACCAGCAGGGTTTCTGTGCTAGTGTCATTGTCTGGAAGTGGTCAGTCTGTTACCAGTTTACAGCATTGAATGCTGGTTGGTTGTGATTTGGTAAGTTTGATTGATAAGTCTCTTAGAACTTACTTTGTATTACTAAGAAACTGAAAATGACTACATTTAGCAATAGAAAACATGGGTCAAGTAACATGATTAGCAGTATTAGTGGTTCTTGTGATTTTTGTTGCCCATATTACAATGTTTAGCAGTCTCTTTTAAAGGCCTGTGTTCTGGTATCATCTGACTAAAGCTGTAGAAGAAAGATGGGGTTTTTCTGTTTTTGTAAACACTGAATTTATACCCTTTGAAGGGTGTAAAGAAGATTGTGAAAATGTGACTCCCTAAGGCTGAAAATTGCGGAATAAAAGTAGGTGTATTGCAGAAGTTGTATACATGATTATTAACAATTTGAAGTTTAAAGGCACAGATCTGACTGGTAGTATTTTCTTTATTTGTGTTCCATTTTGGGCGGCTAGGTACAAGACAGCTAGGTACAAGAGCCTTTGTAGACTTAAAGGGATTGCATCTCGTCCTTATACGTGGTTTCAAACCGCTCTCCAGAGATATCCTTCTGATTGAGTCTGGTGTTATGTTGTTGATGCAAACTGCATTACAAAGTCTGATGTCCAAAAGCATCTGAATTATGTCACTGCAATACTTACAGTGGAAAACATTTCCAAAAGAGATCCAAGGATGATGTCTTTCCTCATTTTAGGTTTGATTTTATCTGTCTCTAATTGGGATATCAGAGTAATGACAATGTCTGTGAAAGGTCTGGTGGAGCCAATAATAACAAAGTTGAGGTTTATTGTTTATTGGGAGGGAATGTATTGTTCAGACCATGAATTCTGTTCTTTCATTATTTGAGGTTGCATTTCTAGTTATAAACAGAGATACACACAGAAAAACAACCACGATCTACACATCCATTGCTCTTTAGCACTAACTCTTGTAGTTATTGCTCATGTTTTGTAACTGTACAATCTGCGGTTTTGTAGGATGCCGAGAAACGAACTCCTCTTCACGTTGCATCATTCCTGGGAGATGCAGACATCATCGAGCTTCTTATTTTGTCAGGTAAGGTAGTACCCCTCACTGTTACTAACTGGTAAAGGAGCTAATGATAAAGCTACAAGGAATATCCAGCAAGGCATAAGGAGTGAGCTTTGGCTAGTGTCTGTTTCTGAGTTTCGTAGAGCTGGTTGCAGTTTTTGCAGGCTCAGAAAATATCTTTAAATGTGGTGATTCAGTTATAAAACATGCACTGTGACTGAGGGGAATCAATAAACAAAGCAACTGGGTTTTTAAAACTTCTAAACATTCAAACTGACAGTATTTGTGGCTTGCTGAAGTACGCATTTGAAATGCAGGCTCACGTCCTGGAGTACAGGCCAAGAATTCCTCTTAAGCAAAAATTATTATGGAATAATAGCAAAAAAGTTATGAATGAGTTTGAATGAATTGTAAGTGGTATTTACATTAGAAACGTGTGTCTAAGAGATGGGAATTTGATTTGGAGAACAGAAACTGTGCAATAGGAGGTATCTAAACAAAAAATCAAATGATGTTTCCAGAGTGTTGTAGTGACAAAAAACATGATCAAAATACGTCAGAACAAAGCATAAAGCAGACACCTCTCAAGAAGTACACACGGGTCATGGCAAAGTCCTGGATGTGCTTTCGGTTTTTTTCTACACTGGAGAACTGCCTGGGCTAAGTTATGGGGGTTTTAGAATGTGTGATTGAAAGGAACCTTATGGTACAAATATCTAACCCCTTGAAAGCAGCCTCGCTGTGTGATTGGTTTCACCAATTATCAGACTGCTTCTTCAAATATTGCTTTTCTTTTTCCTTTTTTATTTAGAAAGTTATTTCAGAGCTGTCAGTCTGGTGATTGAGGCACTTTTTCATTTCCAACCTCCAATCCTAGAATAAATCAGGCTAGAAAGGATTTTTAGAGGTTACCTGATCCAGCCCCCTGCTTATAGCGCCAGCCAATTTCCAAGGTTGAGCAGCTGCTAATGGGCACATGCAAGCCACACAAAGGTATTTCTTTGGGTTACCATCCTGACCACACCTGGAGAAGGCAGAAAATAAGAATACAGTTTGCTGTAACTGTGCATTTTCTCTGTACATTTTTTGGGGCATTTTGAGTTGTCCGAGTGCTTAATGAGGGTAACTAGTTGGACAGACGTCACACATCAGATCTTTCTGCTGTAACTCTGATGCCAGCAGAATGATTTAAATGAGCATTCCTCTGTGGGCAGGTTATGCCTTGGGTGGGTTTTCAGTATGCTAAATGCAAACATTATGTCCTTCACTGGTAGGTAAGAGTTAATAAACTTGATCTGGGCTTGTGTTCCTGCAGTGTGTGTGTAGTGTTTGTCATACAGTTTTGTTCCACTGTGGTGTGGGAAGATTGCAGGAGCAATGTCTTTTTTCAGGTGTTGCAAGTTACAGCACAGGCAATATCCACATAAAGAAAGAGGTGAAGCCGTTCTGCCCACTTCTTCGTTGAATCCCAATAGCATAAAACATGTCATGGTGAACATTCTTGGTTTTGTTCACATTCCTAATGAGGGAGTGAGTGTTCTTCTGGGACACTTAGCTCCAGTGTCTCACTGACAAAATGTCATCCACAGGCTATAGGGTTTGTTTAACAATGGTTAAAATGCAGTGGCTATGTCTTGGGGGTATTTTATATATATCAAGGTGAGTGTGAAAAATTTATAATGTGGGCTTTTAAAAATTGGGCTTTGTCAATGGGACTGTGCTGGGTTTCAGTCTGCAGGAACTGTCTGGGTCTGCATCAACTCACTCAGCTTGAGTCAAAATTAATCCTGTGTTGCAAATTCAACCTGTTCATTGTCCTTTAATCTCTGAAGTGTCATTACTTAATGATGAGTGTGAGTACTTGTATCCAAGAGCAAGTTTGGAGGTTTCTGAGGTTCGGAGGTTTCTGAGGTTTGGAGGAGCAGATTTATGAGTTATTATAAACACCTCTTTGTTATTGTGATCTCTCCGTGAACTAGGCTCCAAAAACAACTGAAGCATCTTCCCTTTGCTTCAACCTCTTCATTCAGTAAGCTGTATTAGTAAAAGGGTATCAAAAGGGGTTAATCTGATCATAAAATCTAGTCACATAAGTAGAAAACTTTGTTTTCACAGAGAGAAAGCACATAAGTGCTTGCTGTTGGAGTCAATAATATTCTCAGCATGAGAAGTTAGGAGGAGTAGCAATCCATTGCATTTTGTACAGGGCTCAGGAGAGAAATTAAATGAAATATGCACATTCTGAGATTTGTGGCCCATGAACTGGTGGCAGCACAAATAAATGTAGTGTCTAATGAATGAAACTTCTTCACAGGTGATTGAAGACAGACCAGAACTGGTTTCCAAGGTAGTCAATGAAATGGATTCTGTTTGGAATTGATAGAGGAGAGAGAGTGTCAGATCCTGGTATGAATCATCCTGTCCCATTAAATGTCGGAACTAGGTAGATTTACACCACCTCAAGGTTCTGATCCATAATCATATGGTTCAAACTGGGGAATTGTGCTGTGTGCTTTGTTTTTCCCGGCTACATTAAAAGAGGAAGCTTTGAGTATTACTCCTTTTTGTCAAGGAGGAGAAAGATGAGGGCAGCCATCTTGCATAAATGAAGCTCTGTATGACGACACAGTCATGGATGTGTAAGAAGAACTGTCAGGGCAAATACAAGATCCATTCGCATGTGTTGGTGCCTTTACCCCTCCTGGGCTTTCAGCTGGTGCCCAAGGGGGTAATGTTTGAGATCAATTCCTTACCCCTTGTTCCTCACCAAGGAGCTTAAAATCTTGGCAATGTTACTACGCTTTACTATTTCAGAAGGCTCTAAGCTTCTTGGCAGGAAGTTTATGCACCTGGGGAGCACATGCAATATTGTGCATGTGGTTATGAAGGATATGATAGCCATCCGTCATAAACTGCACAATAGCTGAGGAAAAAGGACAAACCCCAGCATGCTTTGGAAGGCCTCCTGCTAAGCTCTGCCACATAGACTTGGAAGTGAGACTGTCACATGCACAGCAGGTTCTGGGCCATCCCTGTTGTGTAGGCAGCAGGAGAAGGTGTTGTATAACCTG
Source organism: Psilopsiagon aymara (assembly GCA_024733675.1). Taxonomy (NCBI): domain Eukaryota; kingdom Metazoa; phylum Chordata; class Aves; order Psittaciformes; family Psittacidae; genus Psilopsiagon; species Psilopsiagon aymara. The sequence continues at coordinate 8,249 of JANRGW010006541.1, forward strand.
AACACACATTCAGGGCTTCCTCTGTAATAGCAGGCTAAAGGATAGGCGGGTTGGAGAAGCAGCCTTCTCTCTGCCTTTCCTGTGGCTTTCAGACTTCTATCCTTGGGATAATCCCCCTTTGCATAAAAGTTTGGAGGGTGTCTCCTCTCTCCCTCATGAGTGACACAGGACCTGTCTGCTCTCACCTTTGTGCTGATCTTTGCTTCGTATTGTGTGTGTGTGATGAGGTGCGTGTGAATTCCTTCTATTTTTTGTGTCTATTGCTGTATCTCGTAGCAGGAGTTGGAAGGTTACATGCTAATAATGTCATGAATGGGTTAAAAAGTAATTTCCTTCCTCTGTTGACTGCCCCTAATTTCAGAGATTTGGACTGTAGAATCTAGGTTTATTAGAGATCTGTGGCTTTGGCAGATGTACTGGATGGAAAATCGTACTTTGGTTGGGATAAAGAGATGTTAACTTTATTCCTGAAAGCTAACATCAGGTTGTTTATTTTGGATCTCAGAAGAACAGAGGCAATTTCAGATTTATTTCCTCTTCTGGCAGAAAAATTTGAGAGTGAAGGATGGCAAAGGTTACAAAACAGCCATATTAAAGAAAAGTGGATTACAGAAAGTTTCCGCTCTGTTGATCTTATCTGTAACATTATATGTTATGTTGTCTACTTCAGCCTCACAGGGCAAATCCAACAGCTAAGCCTTTCCTTCAGTCCCAAGGGTACAAGCTCTCCCAAGGGCAGAGTGCAGAAGATGAGTACTTGGTCTAGAGTGAAGAGAGGGACACTGAATTGCTGGGTGACTTTGAGGAAGTGTTGTGGGATGGACTTGAAGATTGAAGCTTCTGAATTTTGGACACAGCTTGTGTTTTAGCATGTTTGAGGACTTAAGAGTTGGATTTCTGTTGTTATTCAGTGCTTTCAAAGAGCTTTTCCCCTGGGCTGTCATATGAAGGACACTCAAGGTTGTGAAGTGTAGCAAACACCTTGAACACATAAGCATTGCTCCCCGGGTGCCTCCTTTAACATGGCAGATATTTTCTGTCCCTGAAGGACCACATCAGTGCTGGTGAAGGTTTTTTCACTGTCATTAACCATTGTCTGCAAGGAGCTGCTGGGAGCCAAAAAGCTGAATTCTGGCATTTTGCGATGTCTCTTCAGCAGATGTGGACCTCAGTAAATGGACAGCAGCTTCTGTAACAGGTGACAGCTGACTTGTGCAGCTCTTTAAAAACAGAAATCACAAATACATTCAACCAGTGCATTGAATCAGATGTGGGAGCAATTTTACTTTGTCACATGAAGAGCCCCAAAACACAGAGAGGTAAAGGGGTGCAGAAAACGGGTGAGGAAGAAAAGGCCGACAGCATGCTATGTATTATTTTATTTACACTGGTATTGTTTTGCTTTTACTATATTTTAGATGTTTTTTTTGGCACATATTTCACTTTCTCAAAGGGTAAGTGGATCAGTGAAAAGCATGAATAGATGCTGATAGAGACACTTCCCTAGGTTTTGTAATCATCTTCATGCTCACCAGTGCCATTGGAGATGTGGAATACTGAGGAATGATGTTTGTCACACTTTGCTACTCCACACATAAGCCTTTCTGACTTGCAGCCATCTGGTTGAGGGGGCTGGTGAATGGAGACCCTTACTTGAGAACATAAGGCAAACACAAAATAAATTTCTAAACCTGAAGAGGTATTTGGTGGCAATCATTAGGAATTAATCCATGCCGTTTGCATCCCCAAGACCCCTACCAAGCCAAATCAGCATTGGAGCCCTGTCTGTCAGCTTCCTGATGGTGAAGCTTGTAGCCTTCCAGTACCTCTAGGGCAGTGCAGGCAAAGGGCAGGATAATAATGTGCATTGACCATAATGTCCTTCTCTTGCAGACAAAATAAGCTAACAGCTTCCTTGCTTAGGCAGATTCGTTAGAAAACTCTTTGAAACTTGTCTTTTCTAAAGGGTGTTTTACCAGAAGGCAGGTTGTACCACCAGGTACCAGGTTCTGAGGTGAGTTCAGAGGATTGTCTCTAATCATTGCAGTAATTAGGAAAGTGACTTTCTTTTCCTTGCAGCCAAAAAATTGTATCCCAACTTGTGGAAATACGAAAGAACTTGTTTCTTCTTTGAATGTCTCGCACAATTCCCAGTAACCACCATGATTCAGAGGCAAGCCCCTTAAAATTCTGAGAAACAGCTCTTGGAAAGTAATTCTGATTCAGGGAGTGTGATTTATTAATTACAAGCTTTGGTATGCACTTAAGTTATGGTGCAAAATGAAGCTGAAGAATCCTTTTGTTTGTGAAGCTCAGATGCTCATCCAGGCTCTGTGCATGATGCTGGTGCTTTTCTAAGTGTTTTCTGCATTCCCTGGTCTTCTCAGACTAGTTACTGCTACCTGCACACCAGACAGGTACAACATTTGCAGGTTGAGCCCTTTTTGGAATCAGTTTCTCTAGTCCTGTTTACTAGATTTACTTCCTGGGGTATCACATCAGTGAACAGCTTTAATATTTCTTTTACAGCAATCTGCTTTCTCACAGAAACATGCAGCATCTTTCTGGTTTTGTCTGCAGTCAGCCAGAATGACTGTAGTTGTTAAACTGTTGTTATCCTTTTTTCTGGCAAGCCACCCCCATCCTGTCTTTGTCAGTGTGCACATTAGCACTCAACCACACAGAAGGCAAATGGGTAGCATCCTCAATCCATCTTCTTCTGATGTTTGCTGAATAGCACAGGCAGAAGCTGAGGGAGTAAGTGCCCAATTTCCTCCTCAACCTGAGCATTTCCTGGTCCTGTTTTCTCAATCTCAGCAAGATTTGTGAAGCCGGGAAGCAGTTTTATCTATCAGTGGTTCGCTTGGTTGGTCTGGAAACAAGAGACTGTTGTTCAGGATCATCCCCTTCATTCTATCTGCAGACAGCAGCAGTGCTCTGAGCAAAGGGTTGCCTTTTTTTCTCCCCAACTGTATCAGTTGATGTAAAAAGTGCATATACATAGCCATATATGTACATGCATACATATGTAATCTCCTACAACTAATCTTGCTTCTTTTGTGTCCTGTAAACAAAGCTGTTCCTGATAATAGCCCAACCTATCCAGTTCCTTTCTTTCTGAATCACAGTTCAGCTCCTATCTATGCAGGATCTGGAAATGCATTTCCAAAATGAACAGGGTGCCAGGAGAGTCATGGGGAGTGCTGAGAGTACCACAAACAGCTCAGCTCTTGTTACTAGGAGACAGTTGGGCAAGGCTTTCAGTGTGGCACCCAAGGCATGGATGTAACCTCTGCTGTTTACTTGCAGGCGCTCGTGTTAATGCCAAGGACAATATGTGGCTGACTCCTCTCCATCGAGCAGTTGCTTCAAGAAGTGAAGTGAGTAAGATCCGGTTACCCTGCTTTTGTGCATAAGCTATGTGCTGGGGGGAAAAACAAACCTTTGAGAGCTGTAGTAAGTAGCAAGGTGACACACTCAGGGAAGCATTTGCAGTGTGCAGGGCCTTTAGCATTGCAGCTGGAGGCCAGCTTTTACATTTAATTATAGCTGGTTTTAAGCCTAAACGTGGGTTATTTTCACCTTGTGGAATGCTTTACATTACCACAGGAAGTCATACTGAGCAACCATCAGCTGGAGTGGGTGACCAGGGCAGAAATGGGATAGAGTCTGCAGCGGCTTCCATCATCTTTAAGTGGTGAAATAGAGGAATAAATCCATATGGATGTGTGCGTGCTGTGCGTGTGCCAGGAGGGAGTGGATATGTATGTGATCCAACACGTATTACCACATAGTTTGTTTTGGTTAATTGCATTTCCAGGCATCCATTAGGTTTTCTGTGAATGTATTTGATTCATGCATAAAGAAGGGTTTGCCCATATTTCTTCTACTTGACAACTAGAAGTCTTCTGGCATCATGTTGTACTTCTTCCATTGTTATCTCAAGAAGGAGCAGAAGCAATTATCAGGAATGCAGCTCAGGCATGACTGTTTTCAACTGCACCATTATTTTTGGCTTTCCATTTTGGACCTCCCTGTATACTTTTATCCTCCTAATACTTAGTTAGTTAACAGTGAGCCCAACTGCAGACCAAATTGGCTGCTGGGGACGAGGGGAGGAGTTGTAAAAGAGACAGAGGGTGGCTGTCTTCCAGAGATTGATGGACTCGAATCACCTCTGTAACAGTCTCGGCGCTTGCCAAGCCTGGAGGCAGGAATCCTGGGCTCGCTTCTGAACTCGGGCATTGTTTGGCTGCTGGCTGAGCTTCCCAGCTGCTGGCATCCACTGAAACCCTCTGAAAGGAATATCTGATAGAGTATGAATGCTGTAATGAGGCAAAATACAAAAAGCCATGTTGGAAAACAAAGGTCAGACTCAAACCTTCAAACACAGCCACAATCTTTCTGATGCAGGAATTGCAATGTGTTTGGTTTCTTTTTTTGGATGTGTCAGAGTACTTGATTTTCATTGTCAGTGACAGTTATAACAGAAAATGTATGTCTTTCTGTGGCTTTGTTCTCATCTTTAACTCTTTGCCAGCTGAAGGCCAATTGCACAATGAGAGGCTGTCTTTCATTGTGCCGGCAGTTCTGTACCTCAAAGTGAGTACCCAGGTACAACAGAGAAGCAGCGGGGGAAGGCACCAGCCTTTGATGCCTTTTCATGGTCTGCTGTGTATTTTATAAACACACATAGCTTTCTTCTCCTGGTCTTTTTTCCTTGCTATTTGCATGGTGATTGCTATTTTTGGTAATAACTTTGGAACAAGACTCAGCATTGCAGGGGCTTTCAGTGCTGCTTTTACTACACAAACTAACAAATGTGCAGCTTCAGTATAATAGGGTGAAACTGATAGTGATAGTAGTCAATAGCAGTAGGTGAATTCATAGTTCACATTGATAGTAGAAGAGAAATTCATGATCCAGAAGCTGACCAGTAGCACTCAGTGTAGTTTTTGATGTTCCTGTGAGCACAGTTGCTTTTAGAATGGTCACCTCCAAGCTTTAAGTTTTATTATCAGTCTCTTGGTACAAAGCTTTCTTACTACAAAGGATTCAGAAGCTGTCTCCTTGCACTTTTTTATAGCTTTATTTATGAGCCCACTTTTACTTAAGACTTAATGAGTTTTCAAGTGGGCTTTAAGTATTTCAAATGTTTATTTACAAATCAACAACCCTCAGCTGTGTCTGTGTAGGATCCTTGATGAATGTAGCAGCTTTCAGCCTTACCTGCTTTGAAGAGATTTCACTCTGATAACTCAGGATAACTGTTAGAGACTTCACCTTAGCTGTGGACTGCATGCACTTTTAGATGTGTTAATAAAAAGGGATAGCTCATGCTCTCACATGCAATAAAATCAAAACTTCTCCATCAGGACTTTAACATTTTGATCCCAAATCTGATGGAGCAGCAGATATGTAGAAGTAAACAAAAATATGTAAATGGTTGCTGGTTTTTTTTTTAAGTCTAAGTATTTTTAGCTTATACTTTTTACTCCTTACTATTTACTTCTAAAAATCCTCCTTTAACTTTTTAGATTTCCCTCATTAAGAGCCAAAGTGCATGAAATTTCCATCTGACTTCATGTCCCAGCTGAGTAGGTCTCCAGTGAATTACATTTACATGATTTTTAAAACCATAGACCTGTAATTAAAGCCCCATATCCTGTTGAGACATCAACAGTGATAAATCGTTAATGGTGGTGTAAGAGATGCAGTGTTGCTGACTGAACAAACCTGTTAGAGGACAGTTTGAGAGATGGCTGTAGAAAATGAAATTGCTGAGATCAGTTGAGGATAAAGAACTAAAACTCCTAGTAATGGATGTACTGTTACAGACTGCAGGAGCTCTCCGGGGCCATTCAGGATACTAAAGTGCTATATAAACACACTGTATGTGTTTGTCATTCATTAAGATTTTGGCTGGGCTTTCCAGAAAACTTTTCAGTTTATGGCAAAAGAATAAGGTACTGTGTAGGACTAGGGCTGTCCCCTGCTCCATCACAACTTACCAGCTGTGAGTTATAATTAGCCGACAAGGCTACTTGAATGCTACCATGTCCCAGTGGCTCTTTTATGTTCTGTTTGTGGGGGAAAAAGGAAGAAACAAAATGTAGTTTTGAGAAAGACTTGTTTTTCCATCTGACTTGCTCAATGGCAGATGCATGAATAGAGGCAGAAAAGAACTAATTGTGGGTTCTCCAGTGAAACAGCCTCTCAAGAGAAAACAGGACATTTTCTCACTGGGAAATAGTCACTTTTAAACCAACAAAATTGACTTTAAAAGATGCTTTTTGGTCTCAGGCTGACAGAATGGATGTTGCAGTGAAGACCCTTGGCCTGTGCATAGCCCTCAGGGAGGGAAGGAATGCTAATGTTAACTTGGGGACACCAGCATCTACCCTTGCCTGTGACTGTCATGTTTTTGTAGAGCTAAAATCTTGTTTTCACATATTCTGCTTTATTTTCTCCTTTTTCCTGTTTATAAACAAAACTTTCAGCAATTTGCTATGATTTTACTGTCCAAAATCATGTGCTTTTTATTTTGCAAACAATCTCTGTAACAGTGAGTTCAAATAAGTACATTTATTTCTTCAGTGAGAGCATGATTATGACAGTGGAGGTACTGAAGGTTAACCAACTGAACAGGCTGGGCTCTCTGCATAGGCAGCTTTGTATGTCTGAAAACCAAATTGGGAAAGTTTGATTCTGAGGACACTGCTTTAAATGAGAGCAGACGTGATGTGCACTCTGCCATTTGAATCAACAATATCATTTCACTCGCCTGGAAGGTTGTTTTGGTAGTTACTCATTTTCCCTCCTCCTGGCCATGTCTGATACGCATAAATAATACATGTAGGTAGTATGATCGAGATGTTGAGAAGGTGTTTTGTGTATTTATTCTAACTGCTTTGCAGTAGACTCATAGAATGATTTGGGTTGGAAGGGACCTTAAAGTTCATCCAGTTCTAACCCTCTGCCATGCGCAGGGACACCTTCCCCTAGACCAGGTTGCTCCAAGCCCTGTCCAACCTGGCCTTGAATATTTCCAGGGCTGGGGCATCTACAACTTCTTTGTGCAACCTGTTTCATTGTGTCACTGCTCTCATCGTAAAGAATTTCTTCCTAATGTCTAATCTAAATCTCCTCTCTTTCAGTTTTAAACCATTACTCTTTGTCCTGTCACTACATGCCCTTGTAAAAAGCATGGATATAACTGTGTTGCCATTGCAGGAAGCAGTGCAAGTATTGATTAAACACTCGGCTGACGTCAATGCTCGGGACAAGAACTGGCAGACACCCTTGCACGTGGCGGCTGCAAACAAGGCAGTGAAGTGCGCGGAGGTCATCATCCCCATGCTGAGCAGTGTCAATGTCTCTGACCGAGGTGGGCGGACAGCACTGCACCATGCGGCGCTGAATGGCCACATTGAGGTAAGTTGTTTGAGAGCATAATTGATCAGTTGATTTCCTAGTTCAAACAGTTGACCTGCTGTGGCTGAGTCTAGAAGTGAGCCCCATATCCCTGACCCCAATTCCTATCATTCGACTGCTATCCAGACTGTGGGACATAGAATCATAGAATAGTTAGGGTTGGAAAGGACCTTAAGATCATTGAGTTCCAACCCCCCTGCCATGGGCAGGGA
>JANRGW010006542.1:0-26360 GCA_024733675.1 Psilopsiagon aymara
GCAGGAGGGACAGTCACAGCACTGCGGCCACTCAGCTTCTTGAGCACCAGCTTGATGCAGGGCAGCTGGGTGACCTGGGCTCCCTGCACTCCTTCCGGTGGTCTGTGCATGGGGAAGGGGCAGAGAAAGATCTGTGTAAGACCCAAGCCAGCTCTTCCTTCTGCCACCTGGACAGCGCTTCCACACTGCCTGGAACAGCCGGTACCGCCTGGCAGGGGAGCGGGAGCAATGGTAGTGCTGAGGATGGGGCTGGGCAGGGGTTGGCTGGACACAGCTGGACAAAGCAGCTCTGCCAGATGTGCCTGATCAGAAGAGGAGACATCTGCCTGCAGCTGTGGGAAACCTCTGCCTGCAGCATGAAGACTCGGAAGACTCACCAAAAGGTGGACAATGCAGGAGCCCCAGGGCCAGATGAAAATGAGGGAGCTGCTGCTCTTCCTGTCCTCCTGCTGTGTAAAGCACACAGAGTGTGAGTACTCCTCTATAGCAGATGGGTACTCCCAGTGCTACTGGCACTGCCAAAGACAGCACAGTCCCTGCAAGCACTGGGGCCATTACCAGGCAAGCTCATGGTTAGAATGGTGACCTCAGTTCTGGAATCCAGGGGCCTCTTTCCAGTATGCCCGTATCTCTATCATACTTGGCAGTCTAGCTCTGGTCTAAAGTCAATGGTAGCTATTCTAGAATGAGAACAGGTTGAGTTTCCTGCTCATACTTTATCAATGGCTCAGATGCAACTAGTGGATCTCACTTCCTTTCTTTTTTCTGTTTCCCTCTTCCTCAGTGCCTCGCAAAATTCCCCACTGACAACACTGTATCTACAGTTTCTGGTATCTAGTGCTACAGACTGGTGTTACCCTGCCAAACCTGCTCTTTGCACTGAAATATATGGCAAAAGTATCTTCTTCCTGTGAGCTATGGCTCAAACCAGAGAGGTTTCAGAAAAGGAGATAGAGATAGGGTCAAATGAGAAAGTGCAGAGAACTCAATGTTCTTTCAGTTACAACTGGATCCCTTTTATGAAGTGATTCTTTTTTCAGGTGAATTTGTGGGGAAAAAAATCAAATCAAAATTGCTACTCAGCTTGTACCTAATCCTGTACACTTTTACCATCAAAATATTGGTTGTGTGCCAAAGACGTATGTGCCCATGAGAATCTAGAGGAGAGGATTTCTAATGCAGGTTAGCACAAGACTCTTCCACAGAAGCAATTGCTACACAAATTAGGTAGATCCCTGCTCATCCTACCTGGCTCATCCTACCTGAGCAACTTAGGATCCTACCACAAATTACACTCCCAGTAAGTTTAATAGCTGTTATATTTACTTCCAAGAAGAAATTTCAATGCTTCTGCTTTTTCAGAGCTTTCTGTTAACTCCTCCTCCTGAACTCCTTGTGAGAGGTCTTTGTAGGATTGTAGGAATGTTGAAACCAGGGCGTTGATCTGGATGCTAATCAAAAAAAGAAAGCTTTTGCATTAAAACTTATACTGAGTTACAGGCAAGGTCTTCAAGGGAAAAGAAAGGTGCATGAATCCATTTGCAAGGTTTCTATGCTACATAGCCAGTTTCTAACTACGTTTGATCTCAGAAGGTGGAGACATGGAAAACTTTATCTTAAATCAATGGGCCAGTAGTTTTCTGTAGTATGCTTTGACATGCAGCCATTTTAGGTTATGGGAAAGGTGAACGGGCTTTGAAATCTCTTGCCATAGGTTCTGTCTGTATATCTACTTTAACATACTGCCACTTAGTGATAGGAATGCAGTAATGCAAGAGAAGCTGAACTGTGCTTCCATTGAAGAGTAGACATCTGCCATAAATCAGCTAGTTAATTTTCACTTTATTGTTGGAAAGGGGACAGGGGAAGTGGGAAGAGAAAGAGTTTGGTTTGGTCCCAACTGGATTTGGTTTGTTTTTTACACAAATAGTTTGGCAGTAATCTTTTGCTTGCAGTCATCAGAGGTTATAAGTCTGTTACTTGTTGACAACAACAAGCCTCTTAGATTAAAGCCATTTACTTTTATATTTACACATTCTTTTCATCATTTCAGATGCATGTCACTCATGCTTTGCCTATGACCCATCTTGCATTTAACATTGATTTTGGACCTGACATGTAACTTGCCTGAAACTTACTAAATCCTGTGATAATTAGCCTCATAAATAGGGAAGAAGAATTGAGCTCCTAAACTTTGCCTGGATCATATCTGGGCTCCTAAGCTACATTCTTTGGATTTTATCCTGTGTGGGTTTTCCAGTAGCATAAATATCCCTTGTAGGAAGCACTGCAACTGATGTAAAATTTCCTGTTTCATGTTATTATCCAGAGCATGAGATAAAAATACTCATATTTGTTTAGTCAAAAAAAAAAAAAAAGAATCTGTTTCCTGACTTTAGGTTTTATTTTCATTACAAGCAAAAAAAAAAAAAACCAAACAAACAAAAAAACAAACAACAAAAAAAAAAAAAAACCCAAAAAAAGGACTAATAGGCTCTTCGTGATCTTTCAGTCCAGCTCAATATTATTACCAAGGGTGACTTGGGCAGCACTTATTGTCTCTGTTGTGAATTTGTCAAAATCCACATTAAAACTGTTTCTTTGGGAGGTTTGTCCCATTTTTCCTGTGGGAAAGTGTCCTGGGTTCAGCAGTAGCTGTCATTTTTCTCCTCCTTAGTAGCTGGTGCAGTGCTGTGGTTTTGACTTTCAGCCTGGGAACAGTGCTGATAACAACAATGTAAAAATTGTTTTATACCTTAGTTACTGGACTGCTCTTATCTCAACCTGTGGGAGTTGCATTCTTTCAATTCTCCTCCTCCTCCCTCTGGGAGTGGAGGGAAGGTGAGCTAATGACATCCTGGCAGATTTACGGCTGGGCTTAAACCATGACAGAAAGCTTTCTTCTTGCTGCTGTACTCGATAGAAGTAACTATCGGAATCTCTCGCATAAATTGATTGTGAGTGAAATTTACTTTATGACACAGATGAAGCTTAGCTCTTTTCTCCCCCTGAAGTTACCGTGAAACAATTCTACAAGGCAGTCTTACCCAGTTAGGTTCTTACTTCGGTTACTTACTAGTTCTTATCCAGTTAGGTTCTTATCCGGTTAGGTTCTTACTTTGGTTCTTACTGGTTTCTTTCTAAGTGTACTGTTGTCTCTTCTGATAGAAAAATGGTATCAATTAGATTTATTTGGCAAGAGAGATAGGTACTATTACAAGTTACCTTTATGTTGTCTCAACAGTGAATAAAACAGGTAAGTATCAAGTTTTTGGGGCAAGTTCTTCTATCTCTTTGATTAGTTTTGGAAATTACAGTAGTTGAAAGACCGCTTCTCCTGGTGATTGCTTTGTACTTTCCCACCACTTGCAGTAATAATTGCAAAAGCAAGTGGTGGAATGTGAGGTTTTAACCTGTATTTTATGGATCACAAATGGGCTCTAAAAACACTGCAGTCTTGCAGTTTCATCTAGAGATAATTATTAGATAATGCCAGTAGTAAATTATTTGCTGCTCATAAACTTCCTTGTATTCACTACCCATAGGTAATAAACTACTCCATCATCTTATAGAAAAAGTATGTTTGAAACTATTTGCTAGCACTTTTAAATGTTGTACACACAATGAGCAAACCATTGTCCCAGCGTGTCATACTCGAAGTACCATTACCACATACTGGACTTGAATCAGATACGCTACTCTCAATCCAGAACAAGAGATAAGGAGTTACTGACCTACATGGAGTTGCCTGTTCATCCCTGATGGATATCAGTAGGGTTGCTCTGGGTTTACAGAGATGTAAGAGAGACCAGAACCTGCTTTTTGCATCATGTCCTAAATGCACTTATGTCTCCATCAAATACATGGAAAGGTTTTGGTTCAGAGAACCTGCTCCGGTTCAATTGCCTTGTTTCAGATGACTCCTACTCAGTATGGTGAGAACTCATGTAAGACCTTTCTGTCTTAAAGTAGAACTCAAAGGCTGAAAGAAAGGATATGAAACCATTTTGACAGCACAAACATAAAAAGTTTAAATTTTCCAGGATAGTATTGTAAAAATAGGAGGATTATCAACTTGCTGGTTTAGAAAAGCTAAAACTTTTAGACAAGCTACTTGGTGATGGCTGGCATTATCCATTTTACTCCAAAATAATCAACCACATCACTGCCTATAATTTGCATGCAAAGTGGATGGTGCGCTATATCTCTAGTCAGATCCATGTTCTATTTGCTTGTCCATTCAAGAGACCTCAAAATCACATTCCCTCTTTTAAATTACAATCAATTCAGGCAACCCGGATTGTTTCCACACTACCACAGACCTGGCTGCCTCCCACAAAGCAGTTCACCTATCATCAGGTAATTTAGATGATAAATTTAATGGTAAATTAAATTAATCCAAAACACATTCTTAAGCTCCAAAAAAGCAAGACTGGAAAGAAAGCACATTGACAGCAATTTCATTATACATTGTACTGTGCTGAAAGCTCTGCATGAAGTTGGTTCTGCCACTGACATAATCACTTAGAAGTAATCAACAGAAGTACCAGAGCAGCCTTGACTGAAGTATTCAATTATTTCTGTGAGTGAAGGTCTTCTGCAGAAGTCTTTACCATTTTTTTTTTTAAGTAACGGCATCTGGGCTCCCTTTCAAGGCAAACTTTCTTCTGTATAGACATCTACTGCAAGATGCCTCACACGTTTTTGTATTAGGATCTGGAACCCCTCAAAAAATCAAAAAAATCCTTTACAAATTCTATTACATTGTGTTTAGCCTCGAAGGGAAAAAAACTCACTTGCTTCAATTCTGACTACTGGTAGGAATGGCTAAGTCACAGTAACAAAACTACACTCGGTCCTCAAAAGTGGGACTTAAGGTGTTCACCTCTACTCAAACCACCAAAAATAGGTCCTTCTTCAGTGTGTTGGGAGTGTACTTCGCATTACTGGAGTACTAAGAAAAGGAAACTAGTCCCAAATCCAGGGATACTCTGTATCAGTATTACCTTTTTTGTCTGATTTGCCCCTTTTCCACCAGACTCAGTGCTCAAGTAGGTGCCCCTTACTAAAACTGCTACCAGCAGATGGAAGAAGGGACTTGTCAGAGCTGTGTGTGGAAGCTCACAAGGCAGGCTGGCATGCTATCTGTGTTAGCTAATGCTATCAGCATCTCTTTTGTGAGTACTTAAGTCATCCCAAATTTTTTAAAAGACTTGTCATTGTTTCTCAAGTAGATAAAAGCTCCATTACATTTCAGGCTACCGATGCTGCCTTCCTCATGAGTTATCTGATGTTAAACACCACAAAAATTGATAAAGAATCAAATTGCTGCCTAATTTACAAAATAACAGTCAGCTGACACCACATTAAAAGGCTGATCAGCCATCAAAATTATTGCAGTGTGTTTATTTTTTAGATCATTTTTAGTCTTTGAAATGTCAAATGCAGTGATCCATCTGAGCTGCAAATGTGGATGAACATACACAGGAATGTCATTAGCTTGGAGAAGAGTTGAAAGCAGTTGCACATAGAAGTGTTACAGAACTTATACCTGTTCTGCATAAAATTCATGAAGAACAATGTAACCAGCCAGCCTTAGTTCTGCTCTTCAGTCAGTTTTGAGAGGGATACCCACCTTATAGCTAACGTGCCCCTGAAGCATACAGGAAAGACAGGTCATTGCACCTGGCCAGTCCTGCCCCTTTGGTTGCTGAAGCTCAGGAACCTACAGCCCTTCATCACACATATCTGATGCCACTTGGGAGCTATGTATGGTGACACTTTTTTAAAACAAGAGCCTAAAGCAACTCTTCGCTAGCCATATCCAGTCTTCACAGAAGAGTTCAGCTTCTGCAGCCAGATGACTTTATAAACAGTGCATCATGCCCTGCATTATAACAGGGCATACATACTCACCAATTCTGTGTACAGAGGTAGCTAGGAAAATAGTAATAGAATCATAGAATCATAGAATGGTTTGGGTTGTAAGGTACATTAAAGATCATCTTGTTCTAAGCCCCTGACATGAGCAGGGACATCTTTCACTAGACCAGGTTGCTCAAAGCCTCTCCAACCTGGCTTTGAACATTGCCAGGGATGGTCAGTCACAGCTTCTCTGGGCAACCTCTTCCACTGTCTCATCACCCTCATACTGAAGAATGAAAATAAATGAACTCTGGGACTATGCAGCCTAGCTTATGGGCTCTGTAAAACTCTTACTTCTTGTGAATTGCAATTTCTTTAAAGGAATCCCTGGTTGCTACTGGTTTTCTTGTGAAGGTTGATGCTACACAGTAGTAAAGAGCTTGAGCTCCTTGACCCCAAGTGCTGAACAGTGCATGAGAGACAACAGAACTGAAATTACACCAGAGTCCTTAAAAGTCCTACCAGAGCCAAAACTCAGTACAGATGATATCTGGAAAACATTGAGAAAACGCTTCACCCTGGCACTGCAAAGAGTGGGTGTCAACAAAAGAAGAAAACAAGGAACATGGTGGGTTTACTTCTCAATACTTTAATTTATAAATTTTTATTTTATTAAACAATAATTTACTTTTTAAATAGTTTTCCATTAACTTGGTCAAAATTATTAATTATAAACTCACACTTGACAAAGGCTGGTGGTGTGTGGTCAATTTTATATATATATGACTTCATCTAAATTCTAAGGATATGGTGGAAAGCTTTTGCAACAACTGAATGTCTTGATGCACTGTGGTTTCACTGAATAAGGTGGAGTAAAAATATTTCATAACAATGTCAACTATTTTATTTCATGGAAAGACAGATCCTTTTTATCTCTGGTATCCCATTGAAACAGATTGCTACTATAGCTGGTTTAGGGAATTTAAAAATCATTTAATACACAATATAATTTGTTTCTCTCAAACTAATCTGGTAAACAGATCAGCCACACAGAGAACAGGTAAAGAATTCATTTTAATAAATAATTTCTGAAAACCATGCAAGACCAGAATGATGTGTACAGACAGAAGGTTACACAATTCTGCCTTGTCAGATCTGAAAACATCACTAAACCTTGTTATTAAATGTGGTTAGTAGATGGAAAGTGAAACAGTTATGATATCATTTGTGATCAACAGAAAGCTTATATTTATGCTCTTACTAGCAAAGCATCTGTTTGAACGTTGGTGAAATCAACAGAGGTTAAAATCCATGTATGATGTTAAAGATCTGCCTTCACCCTTGTTGAATTACATTAGAAAGCAACAGACTTAGCGGATGTGTAGTTTTGGTCACAGTGTGCTGTCATCAATAGAAGTTTAGCAGAAGCAATTGTCTCAATAGACTATAAAGTGAAATACTTTTGGAGGCATTTCCAAATAAAACCCTGTAATTAGTAACCATTATCTCAAGCATCTAGAATGAAAGATTCATTAGCACTAGATTTTAATCAAACAAGAAAGCACCAACAGTTTTCTCTCTAAATTCAAGGCTTAAATTGATAACTATTTTACACTTAATTTTGAGCTGTTGTCTTTTCTTGTAGTTTCTAATCTAGAGTTTGTTTGTACTTTTTCCCACTTGTGATCATTCACACTGTTGAGTTCTGGCAACCTTCATACCAGCAATTTCTCCATCATGGACTGGATATCTGGTTTTCAGTAAGATCTGGCATACAAACAAATGCATGTTGCTTAGCTGTTTTCTCAGCACCCTTCAGGAGTGGAGCCCCCAGAACTGAACACACTGTACCAGCTACCACATCACATCCTATAAGATGACTGTGGTTTGAATACATGTCCAGTGTGTATGTGTGTGCTGGTTTTGGCTGGGATAGAGTTAATTTTCTTTACTGTAGGTAGTATGCAGCTATGTTTTGGCCTTCTGCTGAAAACAGTGATAATATTGTAGAGACATTTTCATTACTGCTGAGATTACCCAGAATCAAGAACTATTCTGCTGCTCACCCCACCCCACTACTGAATACGCTGGGAGTGCACAAGAAGCTGAGAGGGGACACATCCAGGACAGCTGACTCCAATTGACCAAAAGGATATTCCATATGATATTGTGTCATGTTCAGCATGTAAAACTGAGGGAAGAAGAAGGAAGGGGGGATGTTTGGTGTGATGGCATTTCTCTCAAAGTAATGATATGCATGTTTCTATGTGGCTGAACTACTGCACTGAAAACTTGTATTCAGTACATCGTATAACTTAAATCTCAAAAACTTTCCCCTGTCATATTTAATGACCCTTGCAGACCCATGCCAAGTCTTCTGATTTATCACACCCTTCATTTTGATAATTTTGATTGAAAGCACTATTCTGTGCTGATCATGCAAAGTAGAGGCTTTTTCATCACCGTGTCACCTAGTGTACACTTAAGTGCCACACAGAAACCCAACTGCCGCCACAGTTCAAAACAACCTTCACTGAAATTTTGTTCTGTCAGAAGAGCAAAGTGAACATATTTTATTTCATCTTATCTTCAGTTCTGGTGGATCAACTCCTGAAGGGTGTTGGTAAAACAGCTAGAGCAACATGCATCTACCTGTTTGTATGCCAGATCTTACTGAAAAACAAACATCCAATCCATGATGGAGAAATTGCTGGTATGAAGGTTGACAGAACTCAACAATGTGAACAAGTGGAAAAAATTGCAAACAAACTCTAGATGAATGCTTTCTTTTATTTTATTTTCCATAAAATCACAAGAACATCTGAAATTAACTTTGCTATAACACCTCCACTCTTTACTACTTGTGTTCCACCACAACCATTCTGCAGGAGAAATCTCAAGCTGAATGGTCTACAGTGGTCCAATCTTGACCTGCTTAGTTATTGTCACATTTTTTTTCCTGCACTTATTCTTATATAGAATTTTTCATGCCAAACCAAAGCACCAATCATTAATAATTAAGAAAAGTCCGTGAATGAATGCATCAAAAATTACTCAGTTCTAGATGTAAGTGGCTGGAGTCTGTCCGCATTTCTGTGTATGTTTTCCCTTTGTAAATAAAATAATTGAAGATAAATGAACCTATAATCTTCCTGTTCTAAGTATTGAGACAATTCAACACTGTTGAATTAAATCCACAGATGTGTGATACCAGCCATGATTAGGTATTGACCTGGATAAATTTCTTAGCTAGGTATGTGACAAAACCAGTGTGCTCACATGTACACACACAGACTGGTTTTGCTTTCACTTCTCTCAAGTTAAGTAGGGAATAATTATGAAAATTTGAGGGTGCTGCACATTTAAATACTTTTTTATAAAAAAAGAGTCAGTTTTCCATCCTGCAGGAATGTAGTAATTTTGGTAAGTTCCCCCAAACTCAGGGAAATTACTGATATTGACTGCTCAGAGAGGAAATTAAGGCAGTTAACTTCTTTCATAAGTGGGTGCATCCTTTTCACCTGAAGGAGTTAGGAATCGGGCATAGCATGTAGTTGATGTCAAAGGTCTGCTGACTCAGACTTGCAGTAAGCCTGTTCAAGCAGTTCTTAAATAACCTTGGTTTTATGCTGTTGAACTCTTTCCTCTCCAAATTTTTCTTTCCAGTATAGGAAGAATGAAAACTCAAAACTTAATAGGGAATAAAAAAAGGATGAAATATGCTAGATTTGTCATTTACTTGTATAGAATCATCATCTTAGAATGGCTTGGATTGGAAGGAACCTTAAAGATCACCTAGTTCTAAACCCCTGAAACTTAAGTATAATAGCATGTTTTTGTCTATGAATTTTCCTGCTGATGTTTTGTTACTTTTTGTCAGCCATGTCCCAGATTTAGCACAGTGGCCCACAAATACCATGTTTCTCCACCAGAAGCAAGCAGTAGTGCTGAAGCAGTGGTTGTTGCTGTTTATATTTAATGGTTTTGAACTAGATATTAGATATTTTCTGAAATGATGGAAACAGAAGAGGGACACACTGAGGTTTCCTCACAGCTCAGTTTAAAGTCACTCAACCATGTGATACAGTTCTATTAGAAACTAAGCTTCATTATTTCTGGTGCTCATGGTACTACTTGTTTTTAATTAAATTACTAAATGAGGGATTACGTGCAGAGACTGCACTGATACTGTAATTACTTCCAGTGATGAAATTCAAATTTCAAGCCGTGAGCTTCTGTAATACAAATGGATCCTTTATCCAGCCAGAATATAGAGCTGCAGTCAGTTAAAAATAAGGTAATAGCTTTATTCACAGCAAAAGGGCTGTTCTGACATTAGCATCATGGTTGTTCTGTGACCTTTTCAAACAAACATTCATTTGAACAAGCAATCATGACAATATATGAGTCGTACAGACACCACAGATAAACTTGTACAATAACAACGGCTGTCAGTTTTCTTCAGTTACATTCCAAGTACGTGAGACGTAAGTGTCCATTTTAACAGATTTGGAGTTTGCAAAGGTAGTAAGGAGTGGCATGAGCACTTCTATTCTGGCCCCTATATTAATACTGACTGTAGAATTTCTGCATCATGTATGGTAATTTATGGTTGAATCATAGCAGAGCATTTAGAAAAGAGTTGCAGGAAGAAGATTCATCCTGCCCTTTTGTGTAAAACAGTGAAGCAGGTAATTCCAAAACTACAGTCTCAGGAGGTAAAAATGCTTATGTGTAAGAGTGGAGCATGGATATGGACATTGACTCAACAGAGAACTGACTGGGCATTTTTTTTCAAGAAGACATCAAATCTTAATTTAAGTAAGTCACAAAACAGTGAATCATTGTCTAAATTACCATTGTTAAAATTTACCCACAGGACTGAAGAGCTTTCTTTTGATGCAGAGTGTGTCAAGTCACTACTCCACATTTTTCTTTTACTAAACTAAGTACTGATTGCATCTGTCTGTATAGGACATATTTTTCAGTTTTATTTTGGCAATGAATTACCATACCTGCTATGGTACAACCAAGCATCCACGAGCTGCTTGCTCAGTTACCCTGCAGTGGGATGGGAGAAAGAACTGGGAAAGTAAAAACTAGAGAAAACCATAGGTTGAGTTAAAGACAGTTTAATGAGCAAATAAAAAAACCTCACAAACTAAACAAGTGATGCAAAGGCAAACATTCATCTCTTCCCATGAGTAGACCAATGCCCAGCCAGTCTCTGAACAACTTTGAAAGACTACTACCCTAGTTTTGTTTTCTCCTTTCTCAGCACGACAACTGGAGACCAGTAACGAGTGGTGTCCCTTTAGGATCGGTGTTGGGACAGATCTTGTTCAACATCTTTGTCGATGACATGGACACTGGGATTGAGTGCGCTCTCAGCAAGTTTGCCGACAACACCAAGCTGTGTGGTTCGGTTGATAAGCTGGAGGGAAAGGGACGTCATCCAGAGGGATACTGACACCCTTGTGAGGTGGGCTGATGCCAACCTGATGAAGTTTAACCATGCCAAGTGAAAGGTCCTACACCTGGGTCAGAGTAATCCCAGGCACAGCTCCAGGTTGGGCAGAGAAGAGATTGAGAGCAGCCCTGTGGAGAAGGACTTGGGGGTGTTGGTTAATGAGAAAATGAACATGAACTGGCTTCAGTGTGCTCTTGCAGCTCAGAAAGCCAACCACATCCTGGGCTGCATCAAAAGAGCATGACCAGCAGGTCGAGGGAAGTGATCCTGCCCCACTACTCTGCTTTCATGAGGCCTCACTTGGAGTATTGTGTGCAGTTCTGGTGTCCTCAACATAAAAAGGACATGAAACTGTTGAATAAGTCCAGAGGAGGGCCACGAGGATGATCAGGGGACTGGAACACCTCCAAGATGAGGACACGCTGAGAAAGTTGGGGCTGTTGAGCCTGGAGAAGAAAAGGCTGCCTGGAGACCTCATAGCAGCCTTCCAATATCTGAAGGGGGCCTATAGGGATGCTGTGGAGGGACTCTTCATTAAGGACTGTAGAGATAGGACACGGAGTAACATGTTCAAACGTAAACAGGGGAAGTTTAGTTTGGATATGAGGAAGAAATTCTTTAGTGTAAGGGTGGTGAGGCACTGGAATGGGTTGCCCAGGGAAGTTGTGAATGCTCCATCCCTGGTGGTGTTCAAGGCCAGGTTGGACATAGCCTTGGGTGACATGATTTAGTGTGAGGTGTCCCTGCCCATGTTAGGGGGGTTGGAACTAGATGATCTTCAGGTCCTTTCTAACCTTAACTATTCTATGATTCTATAGTCTATTGAATACTCCTTTGGTCAACTGACGTCAGCTTTCCTGGCTGTGTCCCCTTACCCCAGCCTCCTCACTGGTGGGGTTGGACAGGGGGAACATTGAGCAAGCACTTTCAACAGCTAGAACTTTGGAGTTACCAACCCTGTTTTGGTCACAAATTTAATGCACAGCATCACATGGGCTGCCATGAAGAAAATTAACTGCCTCACTCAATGAAAGCAAGCAAGCTGAGTATGAGATTTGATTCTTATGGTTCACAGAGCACCGATACCCTGAACCATGTGTCTGGGAACTAAGGCTATATAGATGGAAGCATCTGCAGTAATTATTCAACTGAAATTGCAATGTATGATGCTAAAGCAGCAGATGCTCTAATGTTTCATAGTTGTATTTATTTTGCAACACAGATTGAAAAATGATGAAATGCCACTAGTACGGGAGGTATAGGAAGTCAAGAAAACATCCATTGCATTATGCAACAGTAAAAGAAAAACAGATGTAAATCAATCAATTTTCTGACTGCAACTACATTTTAAGTTGCTGCTGCTTAACCAGACAATTTTGATCCTGGTTCCTTTTTTTGGGACACCATTTTTCCCTGCAAATCATGGCTCTATTTCTGCCTGCTTCTTCAAAAATGGCTTCTCAAATTAAGTATATAGCTCATGAAGGTACTAGTCTGCATTATGTTGTAAAAATCTCATCTCCATAGATACAAAGGGGCATGCCTAGGGGTACAGGGCATGTTGTAGGATGTAAGGTAGGAATGTTCTGGGATTGTGCAGGACTTACTATAGAATGTGCAGGGGATGAACTACCTGGTAAGTTGGTAAAGCGGCCTAGGAACCAGGGGGTGTCTGAGGGTAAGCCCTTGAAAAGAGCTGGCTCCTGGAAGCACCAGGAGTGTCCTGTTCAACTGTTAGAATGATCTTGGGGCTTGGAGGTAAGCTGAGAGACCCTTGTGCATGTATGTGAAGCACCTGATGACACAGACTATCCAGGGGCAATTTACTGGACAGGCTGTGCGTCCAATCCCAGCTATTTGAGATCCATGTTGCATCTACATCCAGACTTTTCCCACAAACAAGCCTCCATCCTGAGAACAAGATGAAGCCATGAGTCCTGTTTGTCTTCATGTGTGCCTGCCTGGGTTGATCTGTATGACCAGGTAGGCAAGTTTATTTCTATACATGCATTGTACACACACATTTTTTCAGGTGCCCACTGTGAATATATCCCCAGCCTCACAGCTGGTCGAAGCTGGGTGCCTGGAGCTGTTGCAGCCTCATCTCCATGGGGCTGCCATTTTCAGCAACCCCTATGAACCTGCATGGACATTTCGACATGTCGCTTAACAAATATTGAAGACTGGATTGCCTTTGATCTAAAGGTACTATACTTGCAGAAGTGTGACAGCAGAGACCTTTGTTTTGTTCCTTCTTTTTTAAATGCTTTTTTCATTCCTTATAATGATTACTTTTCTGCTATGTCTATGTTTGTATTATAGTTTGAAAAGGTAACAGGCAACTTACTTATTAGAATGTAAGACCTTCTTTCTCTACATTAGTAAAGTTCACCCAAGATCAGAGGCACCTTCTGCCTTGGAGGTATATCACCTCTACAGTTTGTCTCTACAGCACAGCAGTAGCATTGCCCTGGCGCTGCATGTGGAAGGAAAGCTGCTGAAATAAGCTGTGTACAGCATGTGCAGAACCCACTTATTCTATTATTCGCAGCTTATTCTCATTTTATGTATTTTGATTCAAGTACAAAGCAGGTTTTATTATAGAATATGCTTTATTATTACTCTTCCACCTCTCACCCCTAAAGGTTCCAGCAGCCTCCATTTCTACCATTTTGACTATTTGCAGTGTTTCAAAGTAACCATGGGGTGCCTGTCCTTTTTAGCATCTAATTACACTTTGTAAGGGCTTGATTACCAAAATGCATTAAACAATAATTAGATAAGGATAATTTACATCTAAACAATAAAGTTGAAAAGAACAATATAACTGGTAATTGGCCTTGACCAAGGTAAATAATGTCTTTTTTTTTTATTTACATTTGGTTTTCCCCATAAACTGCCTACTGGGTTGTACAGAAGTAAGAGGCTAGCAAAAATCTGAATCCCCATCCATCAGTATTAATCTCACACTTTACTGAGGCCCCATCCATTTATCTTTCCGACACAAATTAGAAATTCAAGAGTTTTAACAAATGAGCCTGCAAATGTAAACTTATTAGGCCATATATTTTTACTACACACTGTGCAGTGCCCTCCACAAAGCTGTCCCTTCAGAGAGTGTTTTCCTATTTTGTGTTATTGATGGCAGCTAACTAATCACATTTTTAATGTTGTCTTTGGGGAGGGCTGTTTGAGTGAATGTGCAAACTAAACTACCCAGAATAAATCTACCTTATTAAATGCTTGAAATTATGTGTCTTTTACGATAAAGAAACTCTCGAGCATTGTTACATTTGCTAACCTTCTTTTTGTAGAAATCAAAAGACCAGGATTAATTAAAATAATACATCAAAACAGGGGTTTGTACAGAACGTGTCTGCGCGTGAGAGAAAGGCCAAGAAAAATTGGTTAATTGGTCTCTTCAATCCCTGCTCTCTATCCTTCCATTGAAATAGCTTTAAAAATTACTCTTAAACTAACCATTTTTAGCTAAATGTTGTAATTATCTAACTCTTGGAGAATTCACTTATGAATGGATCAAAATGCAAACCCCGAAACATGGCCCTCCTCCTGCATTTGTCACAGGAGTTTATCAAAGCTTCTGCATAGCAGGGAGACTCTGAACAAAGAGCTTGATTTACAAAATCAGGCTATTTTATTGATAAACAATTCCTCAAAGTTTCTGTTAAGTGACATATTTAGCTGTCTATCTGCTTCTTGCAAGGCATAGTTGTTTGTATATGTTGTCAAATTTGTAGAATTTGAGACAAGACTGGGAAAAGAAGGGACTGATCTGAATGGCATAAGCTTTTCTACAAGAAACATCTTTGACCAATGACATCCATGATATTTTATCTCATTATTCTTGGCATTTAACAAAATGATGTAATTACTTCAAGGGTCTTTATTACTTTGATAAAAGGCAGTTTAAATCATTTTAACCAGTGATCAGTGGAAATGCTAATTGCCCTTCTATTGCTCCGTTCCCAGCAGCAAATACAAACATGGGTGATATCAGGATTCTTATCTTTAAAAATCAGGCATATTATCTGTTTCAAAGATTTGAGCAGTGAAGCTGGTTCAATTTGATCAGAACCTTTAAGACGCGCAGTACATTTCATTAGTGACTCCTACAGAAAAGGCAGAGAACATTTTCCAGTTTTCAGATAGGTAGGAAATGAAACTTGAGGACTAATGATTTTATGCCTTTAATAAAAGAAAATATTAATTTTAAATGTACTTCCTCATATAAAGAAAGGGTGATGATCGTTTTACAAATCAAGGCAGCTCAGTTTGCTTTAAACCTGTAATAGTCCAGTTGCCTATTTCTGCCCTAATCACCATTTAAAATCAGTTTCCATTTAAAGCAGTCATTTATAGCAGTGGTTCCATGAAAATGGACTTCAAGCACCATAGTTCCTCACATCAGTCCAAAGGATAAAGAACTTTAGCATAGGGCAAGATTAAGCTTAAAGAAAGGCACACAAGTTTTATTTTCTCTATTCTTGCTAAAATACTCTAGTTAATGAAATGGCCCATTTAGTCATCATTTTTCTTTTCTTAATTAGACTTCAGATTCTACAGTACTTGGTAATTAATTAATCACTTGGATTATTCTTCATCAACTGTATTTTTAGATTAAATACATGGTTTTGCAGCTGTTGCACCAAGCAATCTGCTTATTAGATGCAGTCACATTTTTAGCAAATTACTTGAAATTCTGTTTCATTTTTTTTTATTATTAATATGTACCAGTGGAGGAACCTGTAAATGCCACTACAGTAGTAAAATTATCTAGCAGAATTTCAGAGCAATGAATATTCTGCCATTTCAATACAATATATATCCTATAAAAAGCACTCTAATGGATATGAAATTACAAATACTGTTATGTTGTCGAAACCCTACGGCTTGTGCTATAGAGGAGGTCAGGCAAGATGATCATAATAGTCCCATTTGGCCTTACGATCTATGAATTTCCAAGAGTTATAGGTATAGTTTAAGTGCACCCTCAGCATGAGTTGCCTTATTATTTAGCAGAAAGGGGGAAAAAGTAACCTTGTTCATGCTTATACTGTAATGCAGTAGGTCAACACACATTTTACCCACAGGGTAAATAAGTTCTGGTTTTTAATATAAAATGAACAGGCAATTTAACATATGTGTTTCTTTGCATATACCTACAAACCACGGAGATGTGCACATGTAACCTGCTAATCCTTTCTGCGTGTGCTTATTCTTTTTATTTAGCTATAGTCAGGAGCTAAGTTCATGGGAAGGGGGTCAGCTTTATGTAATAAAACATATAGGGAGAGATGGAGTTGTTGCTTCCCTTACATGCTGATGAAGTTACTTGCAATCTAAAGCAAAACAGAAAGCAAGTTAATGGAATTGTGTTTATTCTAACATCCAACCTAAGAGACTGAGCTGAGAAGAAACCTTTATTTACCCAAGCAGACCTGGGAAAATGAGAAAATCCCCATGAATTACACAAAGGTACTTACAGAAGCAGGGGAGATTTGGTTTAATCAAACATCAATAGATATCTAGTTGAAGGATAAATGGAAAGTGTACATTTTATTAGAGCTGGGGGAATATGGCAAAACATTTTCCATTAGCACTTGTTCAAAATTTTAAACACATTTCTTGCCCTTGCTCTGCTACATTTCTCTGACTTGCCCAACAAAACATTTTATAGATAAGGATATTGAAGGATGTAGAACTTGAAGAAATTTTGCATTGTAATTTCTGAAATTGTAAGTCAGTCATCTACACTGAGAACCCCAGTTTGGAGAACTGCATGTTCACGTTTACTTAGGAGACAGATCAATTTAATGAAGAAAGTTTAGAATGTAATTTCCTTTTTCGAAAACCGCTTTTAAGTCCTGCTACCACAAGTATTTTGAATATAAAACTTACCCTGAGAGCAAATATCTTGGTTTGTGGCTCTTGTAGTTGTTCTCTTCCATTCTGCTCTTCTTGCGCTACTTCAGAATATATCTAACAGTACACATAGCAAGTTCAGAGAAGAAAAAGTAAAGCAAGAAAAACAAGGGATGAGGATTATTTTTATAGTGAATGAAACAATTCCAGGATTTAACAATAAAATTTCCACATTCCAGTAAGTAAAATTAGAAAAAAAAAAAAAAAAAGCAATGAACTAAAGCCTTTTTTTCTTGTTAAAATCTGAGAAAAGTCAGAGGACAGAATCTTGCCCGTAAGCATAGCTCTTCCTAAGACCAATATGGTACATGAGCCTAAATATTTAATTTAGTACTACTAGCTTTAATATCTCTATGAGATTTCTAGATCAAAACAATGCATGCTAAGGAGAGATAAAAAATTATCAATAGATATTAATCCCAGTGTTGAAGAACAGGGTAACTAATTTTTTTTATTGTTCTCTTTCTGTGAAGAAAATGGATTTTGAAAATGGTACCTATTTTCTTGGGTAGATAAATCTTCTTCCACCTCTTTGATCACAAAGATATCTCAGGACATTTCAGCTATCAGGATGTATTTTTGGAAGCGGGAAAAACTGGGAGAGAATTAGATTCTTTATGGAGCATCTTATTGAAGGTTACTCAGAGTAACCTGAAAGATGTAACAACATTCTGGATATCCCCAGGCCATTTTTTTGGTCTGGACAAAGAGCTGCCACTTCATCGCTTTTCAGAATCAAACCTGTTGGCAACAGCAATGTTAGCTTCAGTTTGTCAAGTACAGAATAAAGATATTTGTTAGCTAACTCATTTCTTGAATTGCTGTTGCTCCTTAGTTTGATGCTGTGGGCCTGACATGCTAATGAATAGTCTCTTCCAAACATGTCTGTAGCCCTCTTTTCCAAACACTTTATTTTGCAAATATGATTTTTGTGTTTAGTGCAATTCATGGGCAAAATCAAGAAAGAAGACCAGAAAGAAAGTCAGTTTTGGAAAGCTGTTAATGAGGAAGGGCATAAAATAGTACAATGTGAAGGAAGGATATAAAAAAGGAAACTGATAGTATTCTAGTGATCACAAACAAGCAAAATGTAGTGAGCAGAGAGTACAGCACGAGTTATTTCTCCAGCTGCATTTTTAATGAGAGTAGAATTCAGTCATAAAAAAGAGGAAAAGAGCAAAATTTAATGGAGAAGTAAAGGACAGTGATCTCCAGCACACTGAGCTGTGAATGTTAATATCTTAAATTGCTGCAGTTAAATGTGTTAGACTTCATCAAAGCCCTTCGGCCTGTTTAGCCCAGTAAAATGAAGGTTGGGATGACATGGTTAATGAACTATCAAGTAAACATCACAAAGGCAGAACAGCTATTTAAAACAAAGGACAACTCACCATAGTTAACCTGGATAGAAGTGAGTTTAGGTGACAAATTATAACATACTTAATAATCAAAAAAAAAAAAAATGCCTTTCTTGGTGTACAGACTTACCAGAGAAACAAATTAAAATGCCCTACAGTTTAAAGACGCATCTTGATCAGGTTATGAAAGGCCCTACCCCTGGTGTCAGTGAACTCAACATGAAGGTCACTTCAGTGGCTTTTCCCCCTTCACCCACAGAATGAAATGCAATTATAAAAATTATTTCAGCAAAATGTTTATAGTTTGGTTTGGGTTTTTTTTTAATTTTTTTAACTATATTTCAGTCTTATCCGCTGATAAATTATTTGAAAACATGTATCTTGTTGTTTTAGAACTGCTAGAAAAATATTGTTTGTATACATCTAAATGCCAGCTTTTCTTATCAAGTTGTTTATAGATGCTTTAAATGACCTTGATAGATTTGTATCTACTATGCCCATGTTATCATCTACCTTCTTAAATAACAACATATGGGCATTCAGAGTACAACCAATGCTGATACCAAATGGAGGATGATTTGGATAGGTAGATGATTTTTTTTGTGTGTGTTTTCATATAGATAATTGATTGGCTGAACCTCCTCTCCTTTCACAAAAAGCAACATGACGTTCAACTGTTTTAATTGGTTAGTTTTTGGCATACATTATGAGAAATGATGTGTAAGTTATACAGATAAGAGAAGATTATATGAAATAGAAGCATGACATGTAAGTACATTTGGAAAGCTAAATCAAACCCCAGACTTTTAAAAAATTGCAATAACTTGAACAGTACTTTATCCATGAGCTTTCAATGTCAGTGCAAAAATAGGTCTTAATTTCAAATGAATACAGCACCTCTGTAATAGGCTGACACAAAACACCTAGCAATAAGAATGTGTTTTTATTTACTGTTCCCTTTTAAGAAGAAAGTCTTCATTTTGAAATAATATATGTTCCTCTGATACAGATAATCAACAGCAAAGATATTTCCAGGATTTACAGGAGGACAAGCTAAAATGGTAAAATGCAAAGGCATATACCAGTAATAGACTGCAAAATCAATTTAAGAAGTGCAACTGCAGTTGTCTTTCCCAGGTTTTTAATTATGTGTTTGTTTGCCATGGTGGCCTAATTTAGTCAAGTAGATGAGCCAACATTAAAAGCTGGTAGGAGAGGTAAGTAATCCCCAGGGTGGGCTGCTTGTGTAGAGAGTTTAAAAGCTACATGTACAGAAGCAGAAGCCAAGGCAAATTTGAGAAGGGGGTCCACATGATAAACAGTGAAAAGCCGGCAAATCAAATTTTTCACAATTAGTTGAACAACAACTGTGACAGTTCAGCGCTTAGCATTTTCATTTGTGTGCTCAAATTTGGTTATCCGTCCTCTTTTATGCAAATGTGATGTGACAGGAGAAGCTGGGAGCACTCAAGCAGGCCGATCACTCACAACAGGAGCTAGGTCTGTACAGCTGAGAGGCCTGGATTAAATGGACTGAGTGCTGATGGATAAATGACATAACCCAGGCTGAAAGCCTCATGAAGTGATTTAGAACTTCCACGTGATGAAGCTCAGAACATAAATTGTACTTCATCCTCAAATGTAAGAATAGAGGTGAGAAAAACATCAGCTTCTGCTAGTAAATAACCATGCTTATAATCTCACTAAATCCAACATGCTTGTTGCCTACTGAAATACAAAAGTTGGGAAAACTGCCTCTAATAATTGCTTATGCACCACCATGTAACTATACAACTCACTGTGGTGTTTTTGTGCCTGCATGGGAGATCTGGAAAGCTGATGAGGCCATTAAAGCATTCATTCTACTTTGACGGATGTGAGCACAGAAAGTATTTTCACGCTGTATGTGCAAGTAATCTGGCAACCAAAATTATCTGGTCAGAGAATTCTATGTTGTTGCAGAAGATACAGTAATTAAAGTGATATATTGTGCCAGAAAGCATACTCAACACATGAAGGGCTAAAGCATGAATTATCTGTGTATAGCTCCCCCTTTGACAGTGCACAGGAAACTGCAATTCTATAGGTAGGCTTGCAAGTAAGTTACCACAGTTTGCCCCTTTGATTACACCATTAATACTGAATTATTACTTAACACTTAGTGGATAGTTCAAGAGACCTGCAAACCTTACTAATGACAGGAAAGTGTGAATATAATGGCCTACACGCATTTCAAGTTTCAGATTCTTATTCATTTCCTTTTACAAGGTTTCTTCTAACTGTATCTCACAGACCATCACGTGGTTTGCACTTCTCATTAAATCAAATTGTATGACCTATAAATTTTTGATTGCTAACTGCCATTTATTTGTACATTATAGCTAAAAATACTAGGAATTTTTTTTAAGTACCATTTCTCTCTTTAGTTAGTAACACTTATCGCTGGAGAGGATGGATTCCTTGCAGAACGGTGGTGTCAGTTGTCACTGCTTTTCCACAGAACAGGTCTTCATCAAGGCATCTCTGTCTACCACTGGAACTAGATCCCACTACCTGCTGCTGTTGGACAAAGCTTGGCATTCAAAGATACTGCACAACTCAGACAACACCTGAATTACTAACCCAAGCATGTACCATCGGCACTGGAATTTTGTTGGTACTAATAAATTGTCAGGCCTTAGCACTGCAGAGACCTGGATCAGCTATCCCAAGCCAGAGACCATTCCCAGCAGAGACTGTGGATGTGGTTGTCCTTGTTTGAAAGCCTAATAGCGTGTACCAGAGTTGTTCCATGCCAGTTGGCCTCAGCGTCAGAGAACAGTTCCAGCCATGTTTAATTCACTAGTATTGATGTATTCTAAGAGGCTGAGTACCAGCATTCATACAGGGAAGAAGACACTGAAATAATCTATGTCTCCAGTGAGTTCTGTTAAAAGCAAAAGCTACAAAGACATACTGAAATGTGATAGTGCCGGATAGGCAGCAGACTAAAGCACAGCATGACTGCATGACATCAAGGCATTTGGAAGCCACCACAGCTCACCACCTTGTAAAATCCTCAGGCAAAGTAATTCAGGCAGGAGCAGTTAGAGTTGCAAGAACATAAAAGGGCTTTTCTCACCATTCATTTGATTATTAGGGTAGAAGTGCAAGTTTCAAGCAATCTTTTGTCCTTTGTCTCATTTGTCAAATTCAGAAGGGCCTGAGATACCCGCATCATTTAAAATTTCATTCATTATCTTTCTAAGCAAAACTACAGAATTCATGCTGAGGGTTCTTTACATGTTATTCCTACAACCAATAAATAATACTAAACAGAGTAGCTAGAGAAGACTACTCATTTTTTATTTGGAAGAAACAAACTGCTGAGTTCTACAAAAGGCAGTGTGGATTTTCACAAGTAGCAGTAGACTGTGGGTACACTTTAGGTATTTGTATATGCACTTCTATCCAGTTTTGAGAACTCTTTAAATTGACCAGTGGATTCATGGAGATAGAAGTAGAAAAATACTTTTGACTGTGATTCTTGGCCCTCAACAAAGATTTAGATTACAGTCTACCTTCATATTAATCTTTTCATTTCAAATGTTTTTGATTGCTTGATTTTGAAAGCAGTCATCAAAGCATAAAAGACCTCTCTCAGATAAGAGAGTACTTGGTATGGCTCCTAACACTTCAAATGTTCAGATCAGTTCCCAGTCTGCTGTAACAGAGATGGGCAAGACAGGACCATTGATTCTTTGGACAGCTGTAGAGACACCTGAAAGGAGTAAGGTGCCAAAATGCTTCTAAAGGTCCAATTGACACATGCTCACCTTAAAGGAACTGTAAGAGTTTAGACCTGTACACCTTCCAGCTTATTCTGCAGCCATGATGACCAAAGAGGATTCCTCACTCCCACATCACAACAATATCTCAACAGCATTCAATTTCCCATCTGAAATTATGATCTGCCCATTAAGTTTCTCATGTAACTGCTTCCTAACTTGTTCACTCAGACAACAGGAGTTTTAAACAGCAGCTTAAATAAGAGGAAAGATCCATTACTACTTGACTGGTTAAGTCAGCCTATCTGATTCGGACAAACAGGCTTGAAAACACAAACACTGACTGAAAAGTATTCTTTCAAAGCAGTAACTGACCAATGACACAGCATACTCTACAAGGATTCATAAAAAGGAACACTGAATCCTACAATCCCTAAGCCATCGAGAAGGAATCACTAAAGTGATGTGTCTCAGCTCTTTGGTATTTTGGATGCTACTTCAAGGTTCCAGATGAAAAGCTCTGTGAAAGCACAAGCCAGAGAAACACTATTTCTTCTCCCTAGTCTGTGGATTTAGCATTATTTCTCACACCTTTTAGTGAAAGTCTTTTCTCTTGTGCAACAAACTAGGCTACCCACTGCTGTGGCAGATCGTGAGTGGATTGCAGGAAAGGAAACATGCAGATAACCAATTGTCTGTCCAAGAACTCAAAACCTCAGCTTCCATCTGCTTTAGTGTCTCCTAGAAATTTAATATTGATAATTAATTTCACCAACACCCAAACAACTTGAATAAAACAAGCCTTGACACTAACCTAATCAGAAGTCCTATAGTGCATGGTACAACCAATTCTTATTCTACTTTCTTTGCATCTGCTTGGTTACCTGACTGGCTTAAGGTCCCTAAATGTTATCAGGATTGCCCATGTTCCCTTCCAGTGGTTTAGCTCATCTACACAGATCCATTAGAGGCAATAATGTCTTCCCACTCCAGCTTTGCCTCAGGGCTGTTTCACCCAGCTGGCAAACCCGAGTTCTCCTAGGAAACAAAAGCACAGGCACTGTGGCCCTGCTGCACAATGGTGACTGGAGGAGGAAGCATCTCCTTAAGTAGCCTGCTGCTACTGCATTAGCACTGCACTGACACACAAGTCACACAGCCTTTGCCACAGAACTACTGTACTCACAAGTTAGCTAAAGGAGGATCCAAAAGGTCTGACAAAATTCTTCAAAGGCTTCTCACACCTCCTCTGGAGGTAATCCGTGGTGCATCTGAGACTGCTTTTTTTTCCCTAACCCCCATCAAAACCACTGAGGGATACACCAAGAGTAGTCAGAGCTGCTACAGCAAAGCCCCTGCTGATAAGGCTGTTAAAACTACCTTTCTGCTGACTTCCAAATGGGTACAGAGGGTCAGATGAAACACAGGGCCATGCAACTTTCAATTTAGCAGGTCACTGCTGAACCACAGCATGTCTTGTGTTTCTGAGAACCTGTGCTGATGGTCTCAATTGCTCTTCTGTGAAAGCACTTCAGCTTCCACATCCTGCTCACTAAATGCTTTGTTAAATGTTTGAAGCTAAACACATATAACTGAGAACAGCACAGTGGTGGTGGTGTTTCCCGTGGAAGTAGCTTGGGTTGAACCAAAACTGTGGGATGAAGAGCTCAACTGATCCTAGCTCCTCACTTCTGCCCCAACATCCCCTGCCACAGACATCTTTCCAGCCACCCAGTGAAGTAGATCAGGAAGGTAATTCCATCGGACTACTCTGTCTCTAAAACCATAGCACAGTTCCATAATTACTACATTACCACATGCACACCTACTGTGTCAAGTACAAATGATGGGCAGAAACAACCAGCCAGGGCAGTCTTTTAATGATGCCATGGATCAAGACTATTTATGAGAACATTTTGCACAACTTAGTCCTGGCCATCAAAGAGTTACTACTGCTTTATCTAGAAAATGAGTTCTTGAAAACACTATAAAGTTTAGTAGTGGGCAGAAATAATTTCACAAAAAGATTCAAAAGCTAAAAGATAGCTCAGTATTTGTTAATTCAGGGTGACTCCAGAGAGTAATTCATAAGCTTCTAAATTAATATTTTTAAGGCAGTCATAAAATGTGAACTTCAGTAACTGCCACAGCTAATCAAGTTGCCATCAATCCTGCTCTAGACTACTAAAACACTGGTAATTGCCACTGGTAAGTCTAACAAAAGCTTATCTACCAATAATATCGTAGCATGATATACTACTGTCTTAAAAATGGCAGTGTAGTGAATGTTACACTTCAATCTTTTTATTATTTCAGATTCCAGTTTCTAGGACTTATCTCTATTTTTTCAGTCTTTTCTTAGCAAGCTGTCTTCAAAAAATTCAATATATAGTAAATTTGCAGGGAAGGACCAGTACAAGAGCAAACACATTAGTATTATCAGTACAGGAGGCATTACAGTAAATGAGGATGGGAAAGAAATAGCACTTGCTTTAAACTCACTTGAAAGGACTGAGACAGTGCAACACAGAAACAGAAGAAACTATGATATTTAAAATTAATTTTAATATTCAAGTTATCAAAATGTAATTCAGGGAAGACACACAAATGATAGTGTGGGAAGTTCACCAATACAAAATCACAAATACAGACAGCATTAACATGTTAAAAGTTAACAACATCTAGTGATGACTCATGTTCTTTCATTTTTCCCTATATTTCAACAGGAAAAAGAGTGCTCTTTTTCGTTCTACTATACTGTCAATATCCTTGAATAATTTCTAATAGAAAAATCACTTTGTAATTCAGGTCAGGCAGTAAGTCTGCTATTCAGCACTCCACATGTTAACCACCTCTCCACTTCTGCCACCAGAAAGGATACTGCTACTGCCCTTTGCTCCTTAATCTCATGTTTTCCAGTGACAGAACACTCCCACAGATAAATCTGGCTACATCACAATAATACATCCAAATACATAATGGATAGGATGTTGCTTCTGGAAACAAGTAATTCCAAACTCCAAAACCAGAAAATACCTTTTTCAGACTACAAAAGGTAGTTTTACAGACTGAAATTTCACTGCAGGAAAAAAAACCCAAAAGAAAAACACACCTCCAACAAAAAAAAAAAAAAAAAAAAACAAACACCCCAAACCCAAAGCAACAGATGTAGTGTGCAGATACCTAAATATTGTAAACAAATATCCACCAATTACTGACTTAGCATTTTAAAAGTAGACAGATTTCCCTCCACCTCCTGAAAGACACTGAGTAAGTCTGAATATAGCAGCAAAATGAGTTTTCTATTCCTTGTGTAGAAAGATTAATCCGTTTAAAAAGTGTTCTGGTAGATGAGCAGCTATGGTTTTATATCCAGGCCCATTCAACAACTGGAATAATGCATGGAAGCAAAGTTTTCAGGTATGAGCAGGTGGCATTTCTCTTCATTGTAAGAATGTTTGAAAGACAGACAAAATTTCAGTTGCTTGGATAAAGAAAGTCCACCGTTGTGAACATCTGTACTGCACAGCTCTATACTGCAGCAAATTTTTCTAAACCTTCTCACTTGCTGCTTACTGGACGGTTCTAATCTCATGGTCTCAATAAAATTGCAGTTCTATTTAATTTCAAACTTCTTTTGCATTATATAGGATCTATGGACCTATATATGGGCCATGAAGGTGCTTTGAAAAGAGCAGCCATGAGTTTAAGACTGTAGAACTGTGCAAATAAACAATATCCTACTGTCATGGGCTCAGCAGTAGCAGTCATTTTTCTCCTTCTTTGTAGCTGGTGCAGTGCTGTGGTTTTAACTTTTGGTCTGGGAACAGCACTGATAACACCAATGTTTTCAGTTGTTGCTCAGTGATGTTTGGTCTGGCCAAGGACTTTCTGAGCCTCATGCTCTGCCAGGGAGGAGAGGAAGCCGGGAGGAAGCAGAGACAGGACACCTGACCC